>JANVCH010051870.1:0-11153 GCA_025505405.1 Epizoanthus rinbou
GTCATTAGGAAGGGGGAGAGGGGAGAGACATCATTAGGGGGAGGGAGAGAGAAGAAACGTCATTAGGGGGAGAGGAGAACAGCTTCAGCGTTGATGTTAAAGATCTTTCATGTGCTAAGAAACACTTCTAGCTTAGTTGTATGTTTCTGTAAACACGACTGCAGATTTGGGGGATAAAGTTTGAACCCGCACAATATATAATGAGCGAAAACCTCGGTTGTTATGTTTTGCAAATCCGAAGCAGAAGCCGTCTCCAAGTGCAAAGTCCTTTCTCTCTCCCCGAATGTAAGAATGTGCAATCATTGTTGTTAAATCACTGCGGCGTTTGTAAGTGAACAAAAGAATCTTAATACCAGTGGATACAATCCAGTTAATTGAATGATTTTTCTGTAGAAACAACATCTTGAGTAAAGGTTCTTTAGACTCTTAATACTAATTTTGTTCAGTTTCCACACGCTGTTTCTGACTGACTCTAACAACTAACAGTATGTTGGAACAATAGGTCAAAATATATACAAAAATTCTATAAAACCAACATTCGATCTTTTAGAAAGAAAACGTTTAGTGCATTTTCGAAAATTAACAATTTTTGAACTCGTACATTCTATATATTTTGTCTATGGTGGAATACGACAAAACCATTTATATTGTTTTCGTTATTTATTGTTATTGCAGCTATATCATGCAGTTATCGAGAGTGAGTGAATCAGATTTATTCTGTATTGCGGGAAGTGGTCGGGGAACAGGACTCAGAAATCCCAGGGTCGGATGTATCTCGCTTTTTGGATTAGCAATACCTTTGCAGTTGTAGCTGTTTTATAGGTACTATTGACTGTTGTCAAAAGTGCGGTTTTAATGGAAACAGAAAGTTAATGCTACTGGTTGTAATTGCAACTACCTTAATTCGATTAATGACACGTTCGAGAAACGAGCTGTAGTTTATATAGTTTACCACGGGGCTTTGGTTGGTATTTTCAGTCAGCAGAATATAATTTAGGATTTAGGCCTACAATGTATAATTAAAACTACAAAATCCATAATCGCTTTGTATACGTTGTTAGTAAAGATTATGTAATTCCTCAGAAAGTTGAAACAGTTTCTAAGCAACAAGCACTTTGTCCACATGCTAGTGTTCTCTTTGAATCAATGAGAATGCTTCAAGCGACAATACTTACTTAAGACAGAGGTGTTTGTAAGTGAAACGAGTAATCAAGAGCGATGTATTCAAAGTTTCCAATAACAATCTCAATTAAGTTTCGCCTTATTCGATTGTCCAAACAGTCACAGCAAACATAAATCAGTATACTGCATTTCTGACTAGCAGACTGAGCGAACTGTTTGTATGCTCAACACTGATCTATTTTGATGAACGTTGAGGAAGAATTCTTACTGAACCAACATACAGATGGGCTGCATCAGTTTGGCTTTGTTGGTGATCATTTTCCTCTTTGGCTCCGGTAAGTATCGTTTTCCCTTAGCTTTTGTAATTTTTATTTATTTAGTTTGAAGAACTTAGCAATGCAGTATAATTGTGAAAATGAATTTGTTGGAAAAACTCTTCTTTAGACTCACCAATAAAAACATTTCGAAGGTGTTCCTGTAATGAATCTACTTCAATATAGTAAGCAGTAAGCGGGGTCCATACTTGGCTAGCGTAGCCAGGGTGAGATTTTACGAGGCTAAGATATAGGGTGCGTCTGACCTGGAGGCTGAATCTAGGATCACATGACGGTTGCAGGAAGCAAAGCATCTTTTGGGCCTTAGATGATATGTAGATATTAAGACATTGAGATATTGTAGGGTAATCTAGAAGAATGTCTTCAAAATTTTAAATTGATTCAGTCCTCTAGAGTGTAGTTTTTAACTCTCTATCCCACACATTTTTAATGCCACCCATCTGCTTATCGAGTGTTTCGTTCGGATAACCGACCCCCCCCTCCCCCAAATTCCACCAGCCTCTCCCCTCCCTGCACTAAATAAAATTAAAGGGATACAATAGCATAAACAGGATTCTTTCAGCTGCATCCCGTTGTGAAATGTGAGCAAATTCCTTCTTTGTCCTTTTAACCATTCAGTTTTGACAATATGTGTTAAAGGTTTAAATTTATGTTAGTAGACAAACGAGCGTAGACGTGATGATTTTTGCCTACCTTGATACGTTAAATCTAATTTCCTTTTAAGGCGTTGCATACGAGTGCTATGAATGCAAGTATACAAAATCGTGGCAAGAATGCGACAGCGCCATGAAAATGGAACACTGTCTCCTGAACTGCGCCACGACCGAACACAGGCTGAATGGCACTATGGTCTACAGTCGGTCCTGTCTACCCGACATTCTTTGCCGGAGATTCTGCACGCCTCGTGTGGACTGTAAAGTCACGTGTTGTATTGCTGACAGGTGCAACGGGCCGCCGTAAGGGGCATGACCCATTACAAACACTGCAAGTTACACTGAAGCATTCAATATTATGACAAGACTAAGAAGAGGCGTCAAATATCCAGGCCAATGTAGTACGATCAGAATTCAGTAGGGAATTTTACTTGGGGGTACTGTTATCATAAAGAAGTTATTGGTATATTTTATGGAAAAGAGTATTGATCATGTTTGACTTGCTAAAGCCCTCTAATTTTCGGCATATCTAAATCTTGAATTTTTCTTATTAAGTTTCCTTCATTAATTGTCAAGCCCCAAATGTTTCGTATAAAGCAGTCTAAAGGCAATGTAAACCATGCTCTTACCTTTCCTTCCTTGGTGATGAGCACAATGTCTGAATGTGATGATGGGTAATGATTTACACACCAAAATCACATTGTAATGATTCACTGAATGGGTTGAATAAAACATTTTAATATTGTAAGAACACAGAGTGAAAACAGTAATAAATATATTATATACAAGACAGACAGACAGAGACAGACAGACAGACAGACAGATAAACAGACAGACAGACAGATAAACAGATAAACAGACATACAGAGACAAAAATAACCAGAAAGACAGACGGCAAACAGACAAACAGAACATTGAACAGAAGCGGAGGAATTCACTTCAGTGTTATTATTGGCATTTTAATAAGATATTGAAAGTTTGAACTCTCATGCATGCAAACACGAGGTTTTGCAGTTGTAGAGTTGTAAATTGGTTTCGGGCCTTAATTACTTCGTTTTCAGAATTTTTGTGCGTGGGCCAATTTAACTTTTTATTCTTAACTAACGCAATATCGGACTTGTTCTTGAAACAATAGCTTCTGCATGTGCCATTTGAAAAGTGTGTTGGTCAACACATAACAACAACCTGCGGGAAAAGTTTAAACATTGTTTAGATCAAAAACGAAAAACAAAAGCAACTGAATACCGTGTATAAAATGTTAGCCAATCTGGAGATCCACAGACGACGCGCTTCCTACACAAATTGTTCCTTATCCGAATATTCCGAACCTATGGAAATGTTTCGAAAGTGTTTTTAACAGAAACATTGCATCAGAAAGAATTGTCATTGGCCACTAGCTTTAACAAGTCCTTGTTGAAGAGTTAAAATTGTCGATCTTATTAGATCTTATCAGAAAGTGGCGCAGTTTCCAAGCGAAAAGTAATTTCGTTTTGCTCTTTGGTAAGAATCCTCGACACCTTTGGGGAGAATGATTACTTAAGATCAAGGCGTTTATAAATAGGTTAATGACCAATCAAGAGTACCAACTGATACATTTTCAATAGTGATCCTAATATAATTAAAAGCTATTCTTCGTGCGATCAAGCGCCATGTGCATTGTGCAATGTGAACATTAATTAATACATTTTGCCTTTGACAGAAGAGCCCAGTTTTTTCATACACACTTGACGATCTTCCTTGAGGAGCGCTTAGAAACTCACAGACAACATGCAGGTCGACTTTGTTGCTTTGTCAATGTTCATTTTTCTCTTTGGATCTGGTAAGTACAGTTGCTAAACACTGTTTGTCTTCTAAAGAAACTTAGCTACACTTCTGTTCGGTATGTTACATTGTAAAGGTAACGTGGTTCGAATGATCATAGCGCCGTTGAGTCAACCAGCTATAAATCCAGTACCCTAAACTCTTGCAGAGGAACTATAGCGCATAACTGATTCGCCCGTCTGTTGTGATATGTTTGAGTTGTTTGGTAAAGCGTCTTGAAACCTGCTACGATTCATAGAAACGACTTTTTCTGATGCTACGAAAAGGCAAATGGAGCTATGTATTGGTGACGACTACGATCATAGAATGAAATGTTGCTTTCATGGTATGGTTTCTCTTTTGATGTCGTATCATGCATTCGTTTATTGTTCGTTGCGTCAAAGCCAGGGCGAATTGTAGGAAATAGAGACTCTAATTTTGAAGACAAACTAATAACAGGACAATTTTTATTCCACGTTAACGTTGTGTACAAAACCCAGGACTGATGCTGTTCGAGTGGCATTCTGAAGAGTACGGTGAACAGATGGAATATGTGGTACATTTCACGTGATGCTTATTGTATTTTGTAATTTAGCTTATTGTTGTGTGCCATTCTCTTGCCGATGGTGTCACCTTGGTTGCTTAAAGTCATTTTTATACCAGGTGATAGAATAAAACAAACTAAGCTTCACCTCACCTCACTTCGCCTCACCTCACCTTGTCAGTCTTACATCACCTCCCCTCACCGCCGATCCTCTATATTATTCTTAGATAATATGAGTAGGGGGGGGGGGGTCCTTGTGTATGTTTACAAAATATCGACCAATGAATAATTTGCGTGGGACTGTAAAACAAGTCCGCGGAAAGATGGATGTAAATAGAATGTTGGCTCTCATTCTGAGAATGTAACTTTAACTCAGGTTTGACGACATAAATGATCACTAGTTACTGACACAATCTTGTTAGTAGCTTTAATTTCTGAATTTAATTTCTTGTCAGGTAGTGCATACGAGTGCTACGAATGCAAATACTCCAAATCTTGGGGAGAATGCAACAGCGTCACGAAGATCGCTCACTGCTTCACGAACTGCGCTACAACCGAACACAGATTGAATGCCAACACAATGATGTACAGTCGGACCTGTCTGCCTGATGTCCTGTGCAGGAATTTCTGCCAATCCCGCGTTGATTGTAAAGTCAACTGCTGCAATGCCGACAGATGTAATGGTCCGCAGTAACCGGCTGTAGGACAAAGCCCGCCATAAACATTGGAAACGAGTAAACTTTGCTGGCAAAGAGATTAGTAGAATAGACGCAAACTTTCTGTTTTTCAGACCATTGTAGTGCAATAATAATTGATGGCGAGGACTTTTAATTCAATCATTTCTGTTATACCATTGCTTTCTACGCCATGTTGGATTTAACTCGTGACCTCAACAGATGTTTCGCTTGTATGTACGGTTAACACGGTATCTCAAAACACTGGGGCCCATTCTCCAGCGCCGGACATGAAATCCAAGATGACATCCAAAAACAATGGTGATTTACTTCCAATTCACTTGTGCTCCCTTGGTTAACTTAAAACGTTCTTTATTGATACTAATATAATACAGCGAGTAGCTGTATATTGCTGAAAGAGTAAATAAAATAAATGTATGGGAAATATTGTTGTGAATTATATAAATATATGTCCTACAACCATGTCCAGAACTGTATAGAATGGAGGGCAATTGGAATTATGTTTAGCAACCAACTCTCATTTTAACCGTTTTCTCCAGTGTCCTGTTCATCGTGTTTCCAAGCATTTTGGACCATTTTATCTGTCAATACGACATCAGGTTATACTAGTTTCTGTATAGCTATTTCAGAACTGAAAAGGCTGACATAAAACTGATAGCTTAGTGAATACAGCTACCGGAAGCAACTGTGAATGACCAAAACGTTAGAATAAAGATACGTTGAAGGTAATACAACTACAACTCTCGGCCAAGGCCGGGAATCGAACCTGGGACCTCCTGGTTAGCAGTCCGAGTTCTTACAGACTGCGCTATAAACTGTGCTGACACAATGTCATTTAGCTGAATTACAGTATCCTTACCGCAGCACCACTGTGTATGGTTATGTAATTGCTTAGGTTTATAAGAGAGGGCCACAAGTTTATCCTGTTACGTACTACCATCTATAAATAAAGTCTTATTATTATTATTATTATTATTATTATTATTATTATTATTATTATTATTATTATTGCTCTAAATTCTGTACAACACACAGTTCCTTTAGGTCGTGATTTTCTCTATTGCACACTATCAACATTTTTTGAAATAGCTGTACATGGGGTGATCTTACTCGTCCCGTGTCCCCGCGTCCGAGTACATTAACTGCAAAAGATTTTGGACAGATTCAATTTCGGAGAAGAAAAGTATCCGGAAATAAAACAATCCGAAAGTTTTAGCGTCCGAAATTTTATACGTCTGAACGTTTTTCGGTGATGTCAAAATCTAAAGCCCCGTTTACACCAACAAATTTCCTTGACAATTGTTTTCCTTGACAAGTTTATTTGCTCGTGTAAACGACTAAAAAGACGAAATGTGACAGTTTTTCCTTGACAAATTTCCTTGTTTAAAAACTAGCATGTCAGCTTTTGTACAATGAAACTTGCCAAGGAATAACTTGTCGCATTTCGACTTTTTTCGTCGTTTACACGAGCAGATGAACTTGTCACCGAAAACGTGTCGACAAGGAAACTTGCCATGAATACTTGTCTAGACAAATTGCTCGTGTAAACGGGGCTTTAAGCTGCTTTTTGAAGCAACGCACTTTACTTTAGGGGTTGTTACAAGACTTTGTTAGACCCGTTCATATTTATTGTTATTTTAATATAATATTTTATTTGTTGTTTTAGTTTTTAAATAGTTATTTAAATAGAGCGACAGAGTTTTTAGATTTTTTTAGATATATTAGATTTTAGAAAGGGTTTAGTTTTCTAGATATTTTATATAGGGGTTTATGATATTGTTCTGTAAAGTGCCATCGGCCCGTTAGGGAAATCGCGCTATCTAAATTACATATTATGTCATATTATTATATTTTGTGCAGAAACGTCTCTCCTAGTACGTGTCGGTCAGTGTTTCGCGGTCAGTCCGCATCCTCTTCATCGCCAAATGCAAATTCTTCATCACCTTCATCTCATTTTCCTCTATGACAAAATCTCCTCAATTTGATCATAATTTTGTTCAATTGGTTCTTTTAGCTTTTAGTTGATGTCACATTGTTATAATTCAGTTGTAACAATAAATTTGACGTCAAACATTTTCCGAAATTTTTGTCCGAAACTTGTCTGAATAAAGCGTTCGCAATTAGAACGCCCGAAAATAAAACGTTTCAATTTTACAGCTAATGTAAGCTGGCTCTCGCAAAAAAGATGGCTTCTTATTCTTTTCATATTAGTAATAATCTTAGTTTATTTCTTTTTCCGTTAATTTTATTCAAAGAGTCATTCATCCTATGGCTTTCTCGTGGAACTCTTTGACTGAATGATACCAAGTGTTCAGTCCAGATATGATATACCTGAAATGTTCTCGGGTAGAGCACTGAAAACACAGGTGGAATATTAAGCTTGGGAAACAAAACATTGATTTGGTATGAACTAATATTCATTATTGAAATGTGTAAGCGTTTGGTACGATGGCCAAACATGGAGCAAACACTGGAATTAAATTAAATTATTATTTGTTTTTGAACGTAGATAAAATATTTATCTGATTTTTCTTAGCAAACCTTTAAAATTATGTTCTAATGCAGAAAAACTAGTGAACAATCACTAACAGTCAGAGTTAAGTAGTGCAAAGCGAACAAAAGAAAACGAAATATTTAGAGAGACTCTATTATACTTTAGTATCTATTTCACGGGATAAGTAAGAATCACTTACATACTATATAGTGTTTAATAACCTCTAAAAATAATTACCATTTTTTAAATGCACTGAACAACTATTTACTAGTGGTTTATAACTTTTCTTGCCAAACAGTTTATGTTGTATTTTCTTAAGAACGTTTATTTACTGGTGTTATTATTGATTTCTGCGAACTTTTAAATTAATTTTTTTTCCGAATACACGCTACGCAACAGTATTTGATTTCTGGTCAAACCCTTTGAATGAGATTTTCTGCAAACTGGAAAAACTAACCATTCACATCACGCTAATTGATTAGTGTTATTGTTGAAATATTTTAGGTAAGGCGTGAAAGAGTAAGTTAATTTGATTTATAATGTTCTGAGTCAAGCCCTACAAAATGCTGTTTGTCACGAAAGATTTAATTTGAGAAGCCATGAAAACTATTATGCATCCGTATGTGACTTGATATCTGGCTTGACCTGACCACTTAAGAAACTGTCAATCAATCAATAAATCAACCAATTAATTAATTACACAGATGTAGAAAGGAGTGTGATTGCGTGATGGGTGTAGTTAATACATCGACCCTCTTCAGCAACAAAATTAATACTGAATTCAGTCTTCTGAGGAATTCAAAATATCGGGAAACCAGATTCTATTGTATTCCATTCACGTTTCTCCCCTTCACTACAGTCTACCGGCCTTATTTGCATCGTAGATAGCGGGTCTTGGATAATGCTTTTTCTTTCACAAGTTAACACCCCAAAATCTCCGAGTTTCGTATGATATTTCATCGAATACAATAATATAATATTTAAAGGAACCAAATTGTCAATCATTCTCCTGTCACCTGTTTATATTAGCTTACGTAGCAAGCACGTAGTGAATTATTCCTAGGGAATAAACCAAAATTCAGTTGACCGATATATAACACAACAAGAACCATGCAACAGATACAGATGCAACAGATACAGATGCAACAGATACAGATGCAGCAGAGTGCTTGTCGGTCCTCCGTGTATAGGTTGAGATGAGTTAGCGGTGATAAATAGAAGCCAATAGAGCCGGTGATCTTCTCTTAACTCTACAACCCCACCCCCTCCCCCCAGGGCAAGTCAGTCCGTTCTTAATTCTAACATTTTGAATGATGAACCAAACGTTTTATGACTTAAAGTCATTTTCAGCGTTTATTGTGGTCGCTGTCGATGTTTGCTTTTATATGTCAAATTACGCCACTTCCATGGGGAACAGGCCATGTGTTTTTTTAGGAATGGCTTTCTTGAAGATAACATTTTATTTTTAAGTCGAAAACATTGAATTTTTTCAAAAAAATTTAAATTTAGCTCAAATCCTGTAAAACAAAACCTTTTAGCGAAACTATCTCAAACTGAAGTTTTAGTTGCAAATGTTCAGAGAAAGAAAACTATCGAGGACAACCTTCAATCTAACTTCGCTTGTATGCGAATGATCGGTTCTTCAGTATGCAATGAAGCCATTGGCGGGACAACCTTCACTCTAACTTGGCTTGTACGCGAATGATCGGCTCTTCAGTATGCAATGAAGCCATTGGCGGGACAACCATAACCTCAACTGCTTAGAAGGATCACTCAAATGCAACTTTATATATTCATATAGTCAGTATTTGGTGTTGACACTATTTTCAGTTGCAAGCTGTCACCTTACCAATGAATGGTAACTTTTAATACAATTAAATAAAATTAATATAATTTTTAACAACCCAGAACGAGTAACTAATAAAAATTAGTTAATACTTATTTCACCTAATTTTAGTATTTCTTGGTAAAATGATTATCACTGAGCAAGTGAGAAGATAATATGAAAATGAAACTACTTATAATTATGAACTGAGAATGCTTGGGGAATATCTTCGTTTAAAAGTTTCGAGATCCCGACTGCGTCTTTGAAACCGTGGAATGTATAAGAGCCTTCATTTTATTGACGTGATCTGTGTAAACAGAGGGCCAACGTGATTGAAGAGTCGTAATGCTAAATGTCATAATAGTGTCAATAGCTCCGAGTATATTCTCCGTTTGTGACAGAGGAATCACAGTTACTGCAGTCTTCCGACATGGAGCTGGGCAACATGTTGGGGGTGATTGTTCTGCTACTATTCCGTTCTGTGGATGTCATAGGTAAGTAAAATGTTTTCTGGATTAAATATCGGCCTTCTTAGAAGACGTAAAATGTTTCGAAAGTTTTACTGGCTTTACCATGGCCTGAGATTTTGTCTAGGAGTTTCACATCTTTACTAATTTGTACAGTAAAAAGCAATGAGTCAGTTAATACTGCATTATAAAAACTCTTTGAACTCAAAATTTTCATTAATAAAATGATATAAAGTGCAATTAAAATGACTGCCATGGCTGCTTCTCTGTGATGCTGATGTTTCTTTGCAATATCTGTCCTAAGTAGTGTTGTAGAGTAGTGTAGTATAATTGATAGAACAATAAAGAAACTAGTTTATAAACTGGCGGCTTATATCGCTTTTGAACAACTGCTGAAGGTTTACTACTAAGATCTGTTCGTCTCTGAGTTCTTTTTCATCACTTTAATCTGCGCACAGTAGAATCATTGTCTTGTGTTCTTCAGCGTCCTGCAAACTTGTTTGGCCTTTGGGTGTTAATACTTAATAGCATTTAAATATCTAATGCTCCCCATTATGTTTAATAATAGCTTTATTCAAGATTTAATTTCCCAACCAATTAAATTCATTTGGCTTTGTCTCGAAGAGAGCAAAAAATATATTAGATCGAAGATTCGAATTTTTCTAGACGTATAAGAACATAGCGATATAAACACGACCGTATAGCTGCATACATGTGAAGATCGCGCATATATTATTTCACCACTTTGATGCTTGCTTTAAAGGAATGGAATTTAACTCAGTATATACGGTGGGAAAGGTGATAAACTTTCCTTATTGTCCAAAGTCGAGAAACAATACTGTTACGACAGAATTGCACGAGATGTTGCTGAAAGACGTGAGACGATTCTGCCCTAACGACTTGTAGCTTTTGCGTCAGAAGATTACTGAGTGACGGAAATATTCAAATTAAAAGTATTCTAAAACAATACATTACCTCCCCTCTGTGTTTCAATGTCACGAGATTTTCAATTCCAAAGCAATTTCAGTTCTAAATGACAGATGAAAAAGAAGCACTCCAAATACCCCTATACCTTTTTCTTTCTGTCTGCGACAAAAAATTATTTCAGCAAAAGCTTTTGTAATTTCTGGCATTGTGTTTCCTTCTTTGAAAGTTCTTCCATTGAAGCAAGGAAAGAGTTCGAACAGTATTTGTTTAGTATTGACATATTTTAAAAAG
>JANVCH010051981.1:0-11152 GCA_025505405.1 Epizoanthus rinbou
GATTATATTATAATTATTATTATTAAATTATTATTATTATTATTATTATAATAATTATTATTATTATTGTTATTATCATCATCATCATTATAATATTATTATTTATCATTGTCATTATTATCATTATCATTATCATTACTTTAAAATAGTATTGTTATTGAAAGTTCTAAAAGACCAAGTTTACTACAGTTTTATCTTTATGGACTGTGTTGTTAAGGCCTGTTCAAACAGATGCAATACCGTCCAACATTGTTATTGTTATTGTTGTACTTGTTATAATTGTTATAATTGTTATAATTGTTATAATTGTTATTGTTATTGTCATTGTCATTGTCATTGTCATTGTCATTGTCACTATCACTGTCATTGTTATTGTTGACATTCTAGGAGATCATTGTAAGTCAATCACACTTACCGACATTTGAGTCTTGAGAATCATATGTTCGTCTTGAATCAGATGCTGATCTTGAATCCCATGATGGCCTTGAGTCATATTGAGTTCTTAAATCATCAGGACGATTCACTTGTGAATCATAGGCACTCCTACCATCTGGTGCCCTGGACTCTGGTAAAAACCTGTGTTCACTTTCTCTGGGACCTCGTTCTGGTAACAAATGTGCATTTGCCAGTGGAGGGGGTGGTGGGTTATGGTCATAAGGACAGTCTGGCTTACGGCATCTGTAGCATAACCAATACAAGAACAGACACAAGATTGTAGTTCATTGGCAAGGAATAAAAACAATTAATGCCAATTATATTCTTAGTAACACTTCAAACAACTTATAATAAAATATAACAAGATAACAATAAAGTACTAGTAAGAATGGATTTACCTTTCCATGTACTGACAAGGAGGATGCCAGAACCTACAGCCTTTGCCATTTCTACAATTGGGGAAGAACTTGCATGGCGCTTTCTTGTAGTTTGGTATGTTGCCTCTTGTTCCTGCTTGTTGTGCACCTGGAGATGTAATGGTATAATATCAGTTAATCTGTTCATATGCAGCAACATTTTTACAAAGAAGTTGAGAAAATAGGGTATTGTCAAATAATAAAGCTTTGAACAATACTATATCAAGTAATGCAGACACCTCCAAATTGGTAAACAACAACAAACCATGACAGTACAATTCAGTCTTATAAGTTATTCCCAGCCTCTTCCACTTTCCCTATCTGGAGTACACTCTTTCCCATGGCATCATGACAAGAAAAATGCAGACAAGGAGACTGGAGAAGAAAACGTTGAAAAAAAAACAACTACTGCTGATTAATTGCCTGGGGATGAATTGATATTCCAGGAGTTTCCTGGAAGAAAATTATATCCAGGGTATTCCAACAATTCAAGGAGGCATATGAACATATTATTAGCACTGTGTTTACCTGGTCTTTCATTCTGGTTTACGGTGCTGGAGGTAGCTCGATTTGCCTGTGCTGCAGCAGTAACACTAGTTGATAACTCCCTGCCTGGTGCCGAGGTGTTCGTACTGACAGCTGGTACAGCAGGAGGGGCCTTTGTTCCTTGCTTCAGTGTCTTCTCTATCTTCTCCAACTGCTTCAGCTGTTCATGCTGCTTGCGGAGCAAATCAAGTTCTTCTTTAAGGTTGAGTTTAGTTGGTGATGTTGTTGAGGGTGGCTTTGCAACCTGGACTGAAGTTTGGGAGGGTTTCTTCAGGGAATCTAGGTGTTGCTGGTACCTTCGCTTCTGCTCAGTGTCCATTGCATCTTTGATCACAGTGCTGTGTAGAAGATGTGCATGTACTGCATAAACTGATAGCTAAATTAAAGTTGTAAGTGATAAGCAAAAATTGATGTCTGACCAAAAGCTGATATTTTGTTTTTGGTCAGCCAAAACAGGATTTGCCGCTAAGTGGAGAAAATTGAGAAACATACTAATATAATATTGTAATAGAATTGTAATTCTAGAATGCTAAAGAATAATAAAGGAAGGGAAAAAAACTGATATTTTGTCTGGAAAAACCTTGCCCCTGTCCTAACAAATGACTGGAAAGCGCATGAAACTTATCTGCATACTTGTTGGTTGATGCCAAGTTGCAAACAAACAAAAGTCACTCTCCATCAGATTACTATCTGAAATTATTTCTCAGTCAAAGTAAATTACATGTATATATTGTTGCCATGGGCAAGAGTTAGTTTGGATCCCTATCACAACATACTTACCCTGATGATGGTTCCGTGGTACTGCTGGTAGCTGCTGTGCAAAACAAAGATTAAATTCATTATATTAATAACAATAATATTATTACCTGCACAACCCTTTCAGCCCCAGCGCAACAACTATCTTGCTATACTATCATTTTTTTTAAAAAAAACGTTAGTACCTGGAAAAGGAAATACTAAATATTAAAAATGAAATAAACATTATTACCATCAATTGTAGAGCACTCAGGAAGAAAGAGAAGCACTTGGCTTCACTTTGTGTTCCTCTTGAACCTCTCTCATGCTCTACAACAACTGGCATGATTATATTAAAGGAACAGAAAATGAGTATGTATACTATGTTGAGTTATAGCAGCATGTGGGAATTTGTAAGTGCACGAAAGAAGTGCTTAGGAGAAACACAAGAGGTAGCCAAACCTATGTAGTTTCAATTGTCATGGAAATTTTACCATTGTTATGCAAATGTATTATATAGTTAGGCACATTTCCACCTTTGACATTTTTCCTGTGGAGAACACTGGAACTGAATAGAGAAACATATTTGCATACCTTGTTGGTTCAATTGTTGATTTGCTGGACCCTTTTTATCCTGTTCATCTGCTGTTGAACCTTGAAGCCATTTCGGTTTTGGTTGGGCTGTAGACTTATCTGCCGACGTACCTTGAAGCCATTTTGGTTTTGGCTGGGTTGCCTTATCTGCTGATGTGCCCTGAAGCCATTTTGGTAATGACTGGGTGGGTTCAGATTTGACCTCTTGTTTAGGCTCCTTCTCTTTCCCGTCACATGTTTCAGTTTTTATACTGCTTTGCTGCTGCTGTTGTTGTTGTGACAAACCTTGCATCCACTTTGGCTTTTGCTGACCATCTGGCTGATTCACACCTTGTTGCTTTGCATCTGCCTGCATTTTTCCATGCCTATTTTGAACCCATTTGGGCAATGGCTGTGTTTTTCCTTGTTCACTTTCAATCTTCTTGCCTTGATCAAGGTCACTCTGAATCCATTCTGGCATATTTGGTGGTGGCTGTTTAGCCTCGGCTTGCTGATTCTGTTCCCTACCATTATCTTGCTGCCACTTGTGTCCCTGTAGTGTGTGCTGCTGGGTAGGCTGTGAAGTTTCTGCCTGCAACACTTGATTCTTCTGTCCCTGTAACCAATTTGATAGCTGCTGTGGCCGAGTTTCCAGTTGGTGTATTCTTTGATCTTGTTGTTGGTGAATACCTTGCTGAACTGTTGAAGGATGTGCTTGAAGCCATTTTGGCTTTTCCTGTTCGTCTTGCTGTCTTTGTAGGGTGCCTCTCTGATGACTTTGTCCTTGTTCTTCATTTTGACCTTGCCAAGATTTTTCTTGATTTCTATGTTGCAGCTGGTCCTGCTGATACCTGTTCTGCCCATGGTACCAATCTTCTCGTCCTTGAATTCTATTCTGGTCTTGCTGGTGTTGCAACTGGCCTTGCCACCTCTGGTTAGCATCCTGAGATTTACTGGAAAGATCATGTTTCTGGGTTTGGTTTTGTCTAGTTTCATTCTGATATTTCTGATTTGGGCGTGCTCCACTTTGCCCCCAGCTATACTGTGTATTCTCTGGAGTCTCTGGTTCTTCATGTTCTTCAAGGAGCCAACTGGGCAAATCTTCTCCATCCCCCTCTCCTTCCCCTTGCTTTGGCAGTAATGGCTGCCTATCTTGCCGAGTACGTAACCAAGATGGCTGTGATCTCTGTCCTGGTAGGGTACCTGATCTTGCATCTTCCCATTCACGATCTGGCTGTTGCTGATGCGGTTCTTTGTTTTGTTGGCCATGTTGAATGTGTTGCCACTGGTGTTGATGTTCTGCATGCATTATATGTTGATGCTGGGAGTGCAGTTGTGTTGGTGCGGAACTTGGTAACTGCTCCTGGTTTTGTAATTGTTCCTGAGGTGGTTTTTGTAGGTTCTGTGGAAGAAATTGTTGCTGCTGCTGTGCTTGCAGTTGTTGTTGTACTTGTTGCTGTTGCATTTGCATTTGTTGTTGTAGCTGCTGCTGCTGTTGCACCTGTTGTTGCTGCTGCTGCTGTGGTACTTGTTGCCCCTGTTGCGGTGGTAGTTGTTGCTGCTGTTGCTGCTGTTGTACCAGTTGCTGTTGTACTAGCTGCTGCTGTTGTTCTAACAGCTGCTGTTGTTGTAACTGTTGTTGCTTTAACTGTTGCTCTAACAACTGCTGTTGTTGTTGTTCTAGTAACAACTGCTGTTGTGTCTGTAATTGCTGTTGCGTCTGTTGTTGCTCCATTTGCGTTTGATTCTCTGATTTAGCCTTATCGTCAACACCCTCCGGCTGTTTCTCCAACAGCTGTTCCTGCTGAACGTGCCACTGCTGCATCCTTTGCTGCCACTCATGAAACTGCTTCTGATCTGGATGATTCTGATGTTGTGCTTGCCACTGTTCATACTGCTGTTGCCATTGCTGTAGTTGCTCTTGATATTGCTTCTTTTGCTCCTCAACCTGTTTGACTCTATCTGCAGTCCCAGTCGCTGCGCCAGACGTTACTGTCGGTGGTGGCGTTGGTTCAGGCGGTAGAGGGGGCGCAGCCGCGTTCGCTGCTTCGTTTGGCAGTGGTGGTTGATTTGGTTGCTGTTGCACCTGAGCAGCAAGAAGAGCTTGTTGCTGCAAAGCGATCTGATCTGGTGTCTGTACTTGTGATTGTGCATAAACATTTGCCTGAACCTTTTGGGCTGCGTACACATGCGCTTGCTGCTGTTCAATGGCCGCCTGCTGTAGTCTAAGTCTCTGTTGATATAGTTGTGGGTCAGTTTGACTTTGAGTCTGCGCGATCGCTCCTTGTTGTACAAAAGCTACTTGCGCTGCTTGTGGTGGATTCGCTTGTGCCTGATAAGGCGCAACATTTCCTGGGAACTGCTGCCCATAAGCAAAGGGAGTTTGACCGACAGACACTGCGGCTGCTTGCGGCTCGGCAACAGCCTGGCCATGACCATAATTATATTGAAAAACTTGTGGTTGTGGATAACCTTGTTGATATTGATACTGTGCTTGTTGCTGAGCTAGTTGTGCTTGTTGGTACTGATATGGATTCATTCTCACTAGAGTAAAAAACCTTTAAATTATGTCATAATTCTTCAAGAACAGATGAGAACTCCACGTTGGGAATTAAAAATGGCCGCCTGAAGGTTGCCGGGAGCCAGCTTTGTAACCGCGCTGTTCGTTTATTTAAAAACAAAAATGGCGGATTCTGTGAGGGAACGGCTGGAGCGTCGTCGAGAAGAACAACTTGCAAAACTCGAGCAAAGAAAAACCGAAAAAGAAAATACGTCCCAACCTAATGAGAGTGCAGATTATTTTTCTGTTACCTTCAAGGAGGAGAAACAAGCTATCGAAAACATGTTGAGCGAGGCGTCTTTGGCAACATGTTCTGGCGACAAGATGAAACTGATAGAGTATTTTGACTCTTTGGTTGACAAATGCCACCAGCTGCAGAAATTCTTGTCGGATTCTTCAATTTTCCTCCCTTCACACGTGCTTAAGTCTGGACAAAGTTCCATCAGCACCCTTCAGCAAACAATAAATGAAAAACGGGACACATATATTCCAAAAAAAAAGTTTGCCTTCAAGACTCGGAAGAAGGCGGCGGCGGCAAGTGATCACACAGATGCTTCGTCAAAGGTAACAATACTTTGATCACTACGTACTTCTACTTCTACTTGTAGTTGTACGGGTAGTTGTAACCTAAACTATCCAGGGAAAATGAATGTGTCTGTGTTCAGAGGAGGCGTCTTTCAACATAAAGCTCCATTCTCACCATAACTGATAAGTCCATAAGACTAAGAGAAAAGGGCTTTAGAATTAGAATATTCTAAAAATATCATGTAGTTTTAACTGTGAAATATGAAATAATTAACTAATCTAACCAGATATGGCTTTGCTAGTACATTCAAGAGGGGTGTGTGAATAGCCCCCCTCCCCCAGCCTCATAATTTGAGGCAGAAGAAGCCTAAGGCTAAGGTGAAGGTTATAATTTAGAGGTTTGACTGCATGGAGATATATATACATTTTTAAACTGCAGGGTACAGATTTGTAGTAGGTTTTCCACATGTACAATAAATGAATAAGAACTGCTGACATCCCTGCCTGGATTTAATCAAAAGATATATTGGCAGTATTCCATTAGATAGATTAGAGATCTGGTGATGTTACCATGTTCTTACTAGTAAAATGTATCCTATTTAGACTGACAGTCACACATGTCTCAAATGTGATTTCATGTTTTTTCCCCCAAATATCTAGACCCCAGACAACTCTGTTGCAAATGAACATTCCAAAGTCAAAGAAGTCGAAGGATTTGCTGAGAATATGTGTGGCTTCAGAGGACTTAGAAGTGAAAACCTGGAAATGACATCAACGGAAATCACCAGCAAAGATGTCAATTTAGCTGACTTGACAGAGTGCACTGTGAAACTCCGTGGTGCATTGCAGACTCTCCACGTCAACAAGCTACAAGACTGCAAAATATTCTGTGGTCCTGTGTCAACTTCAGTTTTTATTGATAACTGCAAGAACTGTACCTTTGTCCTGGCTTGTCAGCAACTGCGAGTTCATACTACTTTTGACTCCAGATTTTATCTTCATGTTACCAGCAATGCTATTGTAGAAGATTGTTTACGAGTTGGTTTTGCAGCATTTAACTGGGACTATGAACAATTAAAAGAGCATTTTGTACTTGCTGGACTAAATAACAAAGAGAACAATTGGTCAATGGTAAAAGATTTTAACTGGTTGAGGACTGATGTCCAATCACCAAATTGGCATATTATTCCAGAAGATGAACAGACTGCATCTTGGGATTCTTAAGTTGCATCAAAATATACCAATTGGTAAATGTTATGTAGTTGTTGAAATACTTTTTCTCACTTAAGGCTTTGTACATGGCAAGTGTGCAACAGTAAAAGCAAGAACATTTTTAAGATGAGGAAATCTGACTTGGGTCAAAATTTAACTCCTAAAAATTCTCATTTACAAATTAAGGTTCATACCCCAAAAAGTATTGAGATGATTGAGAATCCACTGAAAATTTTGCTTCCCCCACTCCTGTCATAACAATAATTTTCAAGTGTAGTCCTTGGCCCTGCTCCGAGTTTATAACTAATTTTTAGTGCATCAAGAACAGAAGAACTGGTCATCCTCAGGCATCCAGTAAGAGAATATTAAGGTTAAAATTTACAATTTCTCCACAGTTTGTGTAGGTCTAACCTCTGGCACCCAGTGCATAAAATACAGTCAACTAATACTGATTAAGCTAACTAATACAATTATTGCAGGTTAATTACTATCTTGATAATTAAAAATACATGGATGATGTAATATTTTGTATGAAATAATGAAGGGCATTTCACCACCACCATTACCTTGACTTGAACCATTTAAAACTATATATTTGTATTTTGACAGAAGAAAAACTGTGAAAGGGTACAGGCCACCTGACAATAACAATAGCGACATTAAGTAGCTAGATTGGCTATGATGACGGCTGCTAAAATTATACTTCAAATCTTGTTTTTTTCTTTTCCTTTGTGTGTCATTTATTTGATTTTGTTATTCCCCACAGAGGCCCCACTTGGGTTGTTCCTTGTGTGGATGATGGCAAATTATAGGAAGTAAAAACCCTAGTTTTGAAGCATTGTACTTCTGAAGACGATGGTGGACAGTTGGTCAACTTAGTAAATTCCAATATGCTGTTATATTATTGTATTATGTAATTCATCCTTGTGTTATCTGCTGTCGTTGTCGTCGTTGCCTTCCTGGTTTCTTTAGCTCCCTAATATCTCAAACACTAGTCTAGTTAGGCAGTGCATCCAGTATCTCCAATCCAGTTATCTCAACTTCGTTCACCATCACCAAGGTTTATCGCATTGCCTAGTGGTTATTATGATCGGGCTTATGCCATATAGTAGTTGGTTATAATTAGCAATAATATATTTTATAGTAATTATAGTTATTACAGTAACTTAAAATTAACTTTCATATCTTTCTGTATTTAAATTAATGTAAATATATATAGTGAAGATAATTTACTGGTAAACAAAATGTAATGTCTTGTGCCTCATTTCAGTTATGACTACTCTAGGAAAAATCAGACAACCATTTCTTCAGAGTAACTCTCTGTTTACAGTATTTCACTGACGGTGAAAATCTCATTTCCCAGCAATGCACCCAGTGTCTATAGGTCATTTTGTAGAATGATGTGGTCATTAGCAGTATCAATCCTGTGATATATTACACCATCACTGGCAAACAGCTTTAGGTTTGATTGTACTGCATCTAGAAGATCATTGAAAGATCGTTAGAAATAGTACTGGACCTCAATACTATCCCTTGAGGTACTGCATGTTTGACTGGAGACCAGTTGGAGAATGAGTCATGTAATGGAGCCGAAACCAATTGCAGCATTGCACACATTTTAGGCCAAATCCTACTGACGATCAGTTACTGTTCTAATATTTATTTTTAGGAATGGTTCGTTTGTCTATCTGTACAAATCACAATTATCACCACACACTGCTGACATCCAATGAGGAAGTCTGACATCCATACTTTCCAAGATCATTGTATTTAGCCTTTTCAAGCAACCTTGATGAGGGACCAAGTCAGAGGCCAATTTGACTTTGTTTATTTAAGGTTGAGGACCACTCATGTTTTACAGGAAAGGCCCTTTGGAAACCGTGTATGGTATTATGACTGCATTACTAAACAGTGTCCTTCACTGGAAAAAAATATCAGAGGTGCGGAAATTAGCATAACAATTAAAACTACATAGAATTGGTTGGTACGGTACTTTACATTCTGGGATGCTTTGGGACTGGAGAACCCTGATAAATAAGAAACAGACTACATGTTACTAGTTCAGGTGTAAAAATAACCCATCCATGACAATGTTAGAGCCAGGAAAATGAGGGCCAGCTGTTATCTAAATTCCTGAATAGAGTGTTTCACTTTAACATGCTGGTATACACAGTTCTATTCTTAGAGGTACAAAAACATGGCAACTGTGCCCTTTTCCATTTGAATATCTGGGGATTGAGCAAGAATGCTCTCTATATATGGATACAGTAAGATTAAAAAATATTCAGGAGGTAACAACTGCTGCACTGCAGCTAGAAAAACAGCTTGTGCAATTACTTGCTATACCAGTCAATTATAATGAAATGTTTACAATTTTACAGTAAAGTATTTGAAACACAGACTGTCACTATTGGTTGTAAATGTGGCTAAAATTTGGTTTTAAACTTAACAGTAATGGTTAATTGTGATTGTAATGATTTGCAACTAACAGCAATTGTTTACAACATCCCATTTCCAAGATAATTTATGCTCCAAATATACTCACGAACAACAGATTGCCAAATGAATATTGTTCTTGGGAACTGATGCACATCTGGTTTGCAATTAAAAGTAATGAGTTGTATGATCTAAGAGATGCTGTGGGACATCAATAATAATCAATAAAATGGAGTTCAATTATTTTATTAAAAGTACTTGATAGTAAACACTGGCAATACTGTTGAATATTGCCATCACAGCATATTACAAAGACAACAAATTATTTTGTTGCCTTGACGTTGTAACCTGACTGTGTGACATATTACTCTGTTTCCCTTGCTTCTGTTATATAAAACCTACACTCCAAAATTACATGCTAATATTAACTGAGCGATATCCAAGACTTGCTGATAAATGGAGGCCTATGTAATCAACAGATGACTTCCTGACTATAAGGAATCACAAGACATTTCTCAACTCCCCTTTACTTTTCCACTCCCCATGTCACACACTAATTAACGCTTCCAAAATAATTTATCCCAAATTGTGACCGCTCACCTGCTCAGACACCCTGAGGAACTTCTTACAAGAAATCCTTATGTCTTTCTACATTCCTTAACTTTCCAGACTCATTCATGAATAAGTCTCAACATTTTTGAAAGAACCCAATCATTATGCATCTGTAGAGTCAATCCTTCTCCAGCCCCACCCTCCTGAAAAATCCCTGAGAAATTTCCTTATTGCTCTCCATCTCTACATTTATAACTATGGTATATATACAGAATTGAAAATCCTTAGTACACAATCATGTAGGCTGGCCTTGGATAGTTGGTACGATATATTGATGGCCAGCACTGTCTCTTATCTCAAAATTCAAAGTAAAGTCTTCCATTTCTACACTTTAATCCTCATCTTCGTCTGTCTTTCTCTTCTTCTTTTTCTTTTTCTTCTTTTTCTCTCCGCTTTCAGAAGACTGTAAAAATAGAGGTACTGCAGGTCAATGTCAAGTATGCTACACATTATGTGTTCAACAATTTTGCTGAAAATTACTACAATAAGAACTTAGCACCGACAGTGTCATTTTAAAGGACTTCCATTGAGCTGTACAGGTTTTATAATTCCATGGTCCTGACAGTCTTCTATGTGTATTAATCAAATCAAACCTTTTACGCACACTGCTTGATTTTAATTGAGTGCCAATGAAAAGTAGTTGATTTGACTTGTGGATTGCAGTGGGCATGGTTCGAATGTGTTTTTCTTCTTCCACATTGTACCATTACCACTGCATAATTTACTGTTCAATACACCAACCAAACATTTCAGGATGTGGTGAAAATAGTTTAAATGTGCAGATACATGTAAGCAGTTATTAGTGTTTTTGCAATTCTCACTTTGATATGTTTGTCAATCTTTATCAATGTTTTCAGCAGTTTCTGATAAAAATTAAGTATCCAAATATCAGATTCAAAACATTTATTTATTGATTTTAGTACGATTCTGAGAATCAAATCAAATCCCACAGGGGAGAGATCAATAAAGTATTGCATTGCATTGTATTGTATTGTATTGTAATCAAAAGCACATTTCTGCACTTGTACATACATGTAGTTACTCTTAGGTGCCAAATAAATGTCCCCCCGCCCCCGCTTATTAATTTTTCGATATTTTTCCC
>JANVCH010052092.1:0-11144 GCA_025505405.1 Epizoanthus rinbou
CCACAATTTGTTGAATTAATGAGACAAAATATGACCGAGTCATTACATTTTGGACCCTGAGTGAACTGGAACGAGAACAAATTTGCATTAGCAAAGTAGCGTATTAACATCAATTACAGTTGATCTGTAAGGCTAACCATGGGCTGTCAATCCATTATCTAGAAAGCCTTACCACTGACATCTATAACCACAGCATAGAAAACTGGTTGGTCAACCTTAACTAATGGCAGTACCTGTCAATCGGGCACTCAGTTGCAGGAATGACCCAGAGATGCCAAGTCTCTCGGATTTGCTACAGATGAATTAAGACCATCCCCTTGGCTTCCAGGAGACCAGAATTCTCACAGATTTGTGTATATTTCTAGTCCCTTCCGTAACTTTTATTAAAAACTGTTTTTTTGGTAAAAGTACTAAACTAAAAGATAGTTTTCTTACATTCTCCACAATATGATCTTTTATTTTCTTAGCCAAAAGAATGCAAATTCCTACAAAAACCATACTTTAAGACTGTGAGAACTTTCCTGTACACCAATCTTTATCTTTATCTCTTCCATTAATCATTAGTGCAAAAATAATGTGCTACATCAGCAAAACAATTGTGCAAGCTTTTTGCAGAGTTCACTGCAGAAATGGCAGCATGTATGTCCAATCAAAGTTCCAGATTTTTGCTTCCACAACTTGGCATCTCTGATGACCTGCTTTCTACAAGTCATTGAGGATAACAGAGTTCTTAATCATCATTATTATACCTTTGCTTTATAATAATTAAAGTATGAATAAGTACTTTAAGTATTAGTAAATTAAAATTACCTGTAATTAAGTATTATTTTACAGTTAAAAGTAACTAAAATTAAATATTAAAGACAAAAACTAAAATATTCCTGCATTTGTCTGTATCTGGACCTGTCACTGCAAACTGGGAGGACTAGAACGATATTTAGCACTCTACATCTCCCAACTCCTACATCCACAAACTGTTACTAGGGTTCACATAAAATACGAAACTCTTTATCAACATTAAAATCACTTTTGCAATATCTTGAACATGGAAATACCATGGCAGTTTTCTTGAATACAAGAAAGATACTGCCCATCAACACATAGTTTCGAATTATCTTTTAAATTATAGGATCAAAAACACAAACAAAACAATGACGATAATTATTTAAAATCATATCACTTGCAAAACGTGTGCAAACTATGAGTAATTCCTTTGGACCCCAGTGTAATTTATCTAAAAAGATGTACAAATGACTGTACCTTTGAACTATGAAACAGAGAAGAAGTGTTTTAATATATAATTTATAGCAAAGCAGTCTTTTTTTACATTCTAACACTTTGTACCCCAATACTAGATATCTGAGTTCTTGCGCAAAGGAGACTATTGCATAATAACAATCTAAGTTTCACTGCTACTAAATGTGTTCACCTATCGGCGATCTTCCATTTCCTGCGCTCTATAACCAATGGGTATCATGACACTGAAACATGTCTGCCAAGGATCTTAGATGAGTCTTGATAATGAACTGTCACCTTCAAGCTCTCTGTAGATGCGGCGCATGCGGCAAAGAGCTATGACAAGCACGACAATAACAACTCCAAATATAAGAGCAAATGCTGTTGCAACCCACTTGTATCTTGTTTCTTTCTTCACATCAGCTTTGATTTGGTGGCAGTCTGTAAAATAAAGGTGAGCCATCAAGGGTACATATAATCCTCCTACATGTACAGTATTTAGGGTTCATTTGCTAAAAACACTGTTTCTGATCAGTAATTTAATTTAATTTATAATTTATTGGCTTCAGCACTTTACATAAAATGTAATAATAATGAGACCTATTTAAAAGCGCTCGGGATACCACAACAGGTTTCCCCAATTCCTGCGATCCCTCAAACCATCAAACTACTTGTATTAGGTTATTACTGTCAGACTGTAATGCAGTAATGAGTATGATAATAATGCAGCACTGTTCACCAAGGAACACCCATCTTGCAGCAGTGTCATGATTACAAAAATATTATGCAAGGGACGATTAACACCTCTCATTTTTTATTCTTTTTTCCTTGTTTTTATAAATATAAAATATATTTTTAAAAA
Source organism: Epizoanthus rinbou (assembly GCA_025505405.1). NCBI lineage: Eukaryota > Metazoa > Cnidaria > Anthozoa > Zoantharia > Epizoanthidae > Epizoanthus > Epizoanthus rinbou. Next base: position 2,099 of record JANVCH010052092.1, read on the forward strand.
AATTGCACTTCACAACTTTAATTTTGCCTCAACACAATTTATGCTCATGCACACTGGAGACCACATTTTTTTCAGTGTTTGCAATTTTTTCAACAGCACCACGTGACGATGCAAGACATTTTGTCCTGGTGTTACTGAACTTGTAACCACATAGATTTTGTCATAATTATCGTATATTACATATGTACTGGTACTAGCAATTACAAGCACATCAACTGATGTAGTGATTTACTGGACATACACCCATTTAACCTAAAATACTTGGACTAAGACCAACGCTACAGCTTCTAGCATGTGTAAAGTACATGTACCTGGGGTTGGGCCTGAGGTTGGCGGAGCAGTGGTTGGGATTGTAACATTTCCTGTTGTGGGTACCATACTAGTGGACATGTTGCCATGGTGACTGGTGGGTGATGGGTGTGGCACAGCACTTGATGTCTTGTTTCCAGGACTCACTGACTTGCTAACAGAAGCAGTTGTAAATGTGGTACTTGGTATGTAACTTGGCGTAGGATGTGTTTCAGTGTGGATACTGGTAGTTTGATTTGTAACATTAACTGAAATGAAAAATGTTCAAATTTAAAATTTCTAGTATATTTTAATATGTCTTATCAATATATCAGTCCACAATGTTTGTAATGGATATCACTTTATCATATTTTAACATTTTACAAGAAAATGCCAGGTAAGCATGTGAACTCTCACTTGTCTCTTGTGCCATCAATTCTTGTGCTTCAGTGGTAATCATATTTCTCTCCAGCTCGTGACTGGCACCCAAATATTTATCATTGTCAAGTCAGCTGAAGTGTTGTTTTAAACAAGTCTCCAAATAAGACGTATTAACTAGCAATCACTAACAGTGAGGGAAATGCTGCCAGCACATGTTAGATGCTAGAAAATATACTTACCAATAATACCCTAAAGTGAATTATTATCTACAGAAATAACTCTCTACACATTCAATGTACTTGTGGCAGCTGAGTGGCAACAAATAACCAGATGACGTGCGCGAACATGAACACTATATGCCATGCGCAATCACGCTGACCAGACCATACTGCGGATGCATGATACCGATATCCTAACTTCTCGATTAATGTTACAATTAGGAGTTGCTGCCTAACGGTTGTTGTGATGTTGTGATGTTGTGAAGTCCATTACAAGAACTGTGGACTGATGTTTTGTAAAAGTTTAACAAACTATTCCTTCATTTTACAAGGAACCAAACACAGTGTTCATGGTTTGCCTTCAATCGGAGTAAAAATAATTAGATTTCAGATTATTCCAAACATATAAAGTGGACTATTATGTCTAGATAGTGCAGTGCAAAAAACTCCTGAGTTACCCTTTTATAGGTACTGGGCACAATTTCAAGCCAACTCTCACATCTGGTCTTCACTCTTCACTCAACCCAGTCAAAATATTTTTGAGTGGTAGGCAAGGTAGCAATAGTAGTAGGCAGCCCTTGCCTTCTAGGGGGGTACGGGGGCATGCCCCTCCAAAAAATTTTGAAAATATTGGCTTCAAATGGCTGCATCTGGCGCATTTTGGGGGTAAACTAAGACCTTATGAGATAGCTTTTAGACAACACTCCTGAACAGCTTTTTCTAAGTCTACATACCTGATACTTTACGAAAGAATTTAGAAATTTTTGGAGTAGCAGTGGAAGCATCATCGCCACAAGCTCGTTTAGACGCCATCTTGTTTGTGACTGCAAGGGCCATCACATGGCTCATTTTCTCACGTAATGTTCCAGACGTTCCTAGGCCCCAGTATAAACCCTGCCGCTCAGTAGGAAAGTTCTGCTCGCATTCATTTACAGCTTGATATGCCACAAGAAATGTTGGTTTCTATATTTTGATTACAATTTAAACTAGTAGAGACCTCATATTTGTTATTAATGAACTTTAGTGTGGAGTAGACAGCAAATATTTCGTTGGAGTACTGTAGGTGGCAAATATTTAATTGTAGGCCGGTTTCCGGCACATTTTGACTGGGCTGCAGGTTGATGAATAATTCAATTATATATGCAGGTATTATTGGTCAAGGATGATGTAAATACAATTGCTTGGACATTATTTTACTCAAAGAGCTGAAGGGGGTGAATCTAAATAATTTATAGTTTTTATTATTTTTGTTAAATCTGTGTGACCTTACATGACTTCCTTCACAGACTATGCTTTCTTTTAACAGAGTCACTAGACAGAGACAGAAGCAGTTGAATGGATCACCTTCTGAATCCACAGACAGTGATGATGAGAGAAAGAGAGTGAAGGAAGATAAACCTGAGAAGAAATTGGTCCCAAAACCAGAGAAAAAGCAAGAAAAACCGCCAGACATTGTTCCCGACAAAAAGGAACCCAAGAAAATAGAAACCAGCAAAGTAACTAAAACCCAGACGAAAAACCTCAAAATTAAGAAACCCTTTATACTCAAAGTGAAGCTAACTTCTCCAAACAACTCTCCCAGCATGGCAGACTCTGGCAGTAGATCAGTTTCTACTCAGTCAGCAGCCAAGATTAAACCAATAACAAGTAATGTAACCTCAAAAAGTGTTGAGTCCTCTGTGGTGCAGAAACCTGCTCCCATTCCGGGGGGGCTGACAAATGGAGAGGACGTTGTTACAAGCAGTGTGGATGTAGTTGACTTGACAGATGAGGATCTCCCACTTGACAAAGTTCCTATTAAAGGAACAGACAAAGAACAGGGTGAGTTTTGCTACTTACTTCAGGCCCACTTATTGCATGCGTATTGTTAGTGGCCAACTAATTTTATTAAAGGAATGGGTCGAAACACACACTCCAGATAGGGCAGGGGCAGATCTAGAAATTCGAAAAGGAGGGTACCAACCCTAGCTATACATTGTAAATGACGATCAGTCCCTAAGAAAGCTGAAGAGAGCCTTGGATATTTTAAGATATTGAAGTGCACAAACCCAGTCTAACCATAAACTTTTGTTTGCTTTCCAGTGCCAGATCAAAGTGTATGTATCCATGTCAAGGCTACGTGTAAGTGTGGGCCATACCTGAGTCAAGAACTGCTGAAGAAATCCCCGTGTCTGATGGGCCCTTGCACACCAGATGCTGCTCTTAAGAGGCTCTTAGAATGCATTGTGTCCACTTCACTCCAATCACGACGGGTCCTAGACATTTTATCAAATGAACGAGACAAGAAGACATTTTGGTCCATTTTACAGGTACAACTTCTCCAGTCACACATAACACAGCTCTTGTCTTAGAATGTTTTTTCCACTGAATCTGTGAGATACACAGAATGCAGCCATGATTTCAAAGGTCGGAATTGTGTTAGTTACTATTGGATGTACGGTATTGCCATAAATTATTAAATTTAAGAGTGCCCAGCAGAAAAAGTCATTACAACAGCTGGGTGTTATGCACAGGTCTCGCAATTTTAAAACCAATAGGGGAGGGGCGTGTAAGGGGCAGGAATTTGATCTCAAACCTGAAAAATTGTCAGTCAAGTGCCCGAGGGTGATGCATGATCATTTTGTCACATTTGTGAGAGGAACATACTAAACAAGTACCCAAAGATCAGTTTTAGTGTCAAATGTCCTACCCAGGGGAGAAGGCATTGTGACAATTGCCAGCACCCCTCCCCTTCTGGAATAATTGCAATCTCTGTTCCGCTTGAAACATTGTACTGTGTAACATAGTCATACAGGTAAGTGTCACAGCTGATTATCTATGATACACTGCCTTGCAATTAATTGGCCATCACTACAAATTTGCCCAGTTTTAAAATATAAGCCTTTGGTTTGTGTAAAGTGTACTTTAGAAAACAATGGAACCCCGATTGGTTACTACTTACATGTAGGAAGACTAGTTTCCAAACAAATACAACTTATACCTTGGCAAGTAATAATGCTAATGACAATGACAATGACAATGACAATGACAATGACAATGACAATGACAATGATGATTTTCAATGGGACCCTGAGTAAATAAAATACAAATCTACTAACAAAGTTCACATTGAGATTGAAGTAAAAAATGGTAAAATCTAACTTACAGTGCAGTGCTGGCCAACATACATGTACCAAACATGCCTCAGAATTTAAGAAAGCAAAGAAGCTTGCTCATGCTTACATATGTACATGTAGACCATATATGTAGGAAAAATTATGTGAAATATTATTCAGATATTTAAGAAGTATTGCTGTTAACATTTTACCAATAACTACTTGGGTTCCTACAGCTTCCATGATGGTGAAAATATCTGATGGGAAGTCTGGATGATCATGAGTCAACATCAAATTACCACCAACTGATGCCACCTGCCACAACAAACATTCAATGTAGTTAGTTTGAGATTTATAATTAAGCTTAAAACTAATGTTCAAAGACATTGATTCCATATACAGTCTAGTTTACATTGTACTACCTACAACAAATATGTGCCCCCCTTTTTTTTTCAGTCCAAATTTTTTTTTTTAATATTTGAGAGTCGGTACTTCCTAATAAATGTGTAATGAAAAATGTTCTGAAAGTTCAAGAAATGATATTCTATAGAGCCTATAAAACTTTTCCGGGGGAGCAGACCCCCGGACCTCCCTAGGAACTAGTTTTTTCTTCAACTCTTACTTGAAATGCCGTGCACCCCTTTCAAAATCTCTAGATCCGCCCCTGTTATCTCGTGTCAAGTGCTCTCTCTGATAAAATGTTGCTTGTAACATCAAGAAGGAAATAATTACATTATCACAAAGCTCACTAAAAACAATTATTGTTCAAGTTTACCACAGTACTTAATTGTAACTTGTAGAATGGCTTCAATACTTTCTTCACAACTGTGAAGATACTTTGACTGTCTTTTCATAAGACAAAAGTTTCAGAGATTTAAGATTTACATGTACCATTCGTGATTAACTGACAGTTCTCAAAAATGTAAAACTTTCCTTTTAACTTACATTTCGCACTGGAACACTTGCCACCTGGGTGAAGGAACATACAATTAAGATTCACTGTACAGTAGATGATCATATCATTGTACTGACTGCTAAAAGCATAATGTTTTCACTGAATGCAATATTGATGACCACTTACAAGAATAGCAAATAGAATCGCATAGTTGAGACGAATCTCGCATGCTGATTGGCTAATGACAGTGCAAATTTAACATGGAATTGCATGACCTGAATTCCCCAGCTGCGCGCACCGAAGTTTTGTTTACAAATTGGACAAGACTCCATGTTTTTAAATCAATATATAAATGACTATCGTGCGATATCAGTTTTTCAAGTGAAATTTAACGTGGAATTCCCTCGTCAGGCATTGAATTTTCCTATAGTATAGTATCGATCGTGGTGATATTGACTGGGTGATATGGTTGGTGTTTAGAAATATAGGATCGGCCGTGCCTCGTTGTGATACAGACTGGACTGTGCCGACAGGCTGGTGTAGTCCGGTTTTAAGCTAAAGAATAGGACCGGCCGTATGGGAGACACTTGTATTGTATAGTTACTAGATATACGTAAATTATTTTATGGGTTTATTTTACCAAGTGCATGTGCAGACCGACATGGGTTATTATATTACCATAGATACTGCAAGTGGTATAGGAATCGACACATTACGGCTTTTTCAAAGTGCACTGTTTATATAAACTATCAGTTTTATGTACGGACTGGTCAAAAGGGAGATGAACTGTTGCCAGTTATCTGATCTAAATCTAATTTCTCCCTGTCTACGCACGTTCATGTGCAGTGTGCATATTATACATATTTGGATATCAGTTTGAAGTGGCTTTCAAAATTAAAAACAGATACAAAAATGTTTCGGTTCTATAAATATTTCGTCAGTGTCACGTAAGTAAAATTCCTATATCAATCAAAATGGATGAATCAGTTGATTTTAAAAGCAATACAAATCATCAATTACTGAGTTTAGCGGATGGAACTATTTCATTTTATTGCAATGTATTAGAAAAAAAAACTAACAGTTGACTTAGCATAGCTCTCATCTAGAAAGCTATAATAAAAGCTATAAACGTTAGTCCATGCTTTCATTTCATCAAAACGGGACAATTGTAATTCGCTATTATATGGCCTACCAAAGTTTTTAATAGATCGACTGCAGAACGTGCAAAATTGTGCGGCCCGCCTTGTGACCAGTACCAAGAAACACGACCATAACACGCCAGTCATGAGGCGATTGCACTGGCTGCCAGCTCCTGAATATATACGAGAGATGCTGCAGCCCTACATACCAACCACTGAGGACACTTCGCTCTTCAACTAAATATTTACTAAGAGTCCTGCAAGCGAAATTGGTAACATATGGTCACCGTTCATATTCGTATGCTGCACCAAGACTCTGGAACGAGTTGCCTCTCCATATCCGCAAGAGCAGCACACTTGAAAGTTTTAAAAAGAACATTAAAACATATTTATTCAATGATTATTTTAACTAAGTTTTTAACTATTTCTATGTAAATGTTTCAACTATTTTTAATGTAAGTAAGTAAGTTAGTTAGTAACTCACTCACTCACTTACTCACTCACTCACGCACTTGCTTACTTACTTACTCACTTACTCACTTACTTACTTGCTTACTTACTTACTCAATTACTTACTTACTTACTTACTTACTTATTTACTTGCTTACTCACTTACTTACTTACTCAATTACTTACTTACTTACTTATTTACTTACTTACTTATTTACTTACTTACTTATTTACTTGCTTACTTACTTACTTACTTACTCACTTACTCGCACTTACTTACTCACTTACTCGCACTTACTTACTCACTTACTTACTCACTTACTTACTTACTCACTTACTTACTCACTCACTTACTTACTTACTCACTTACTTACTTATTTATTTACTTACTTACTTACTCACTTACTCACTTACTCACTTACTCACTTACTTACTCACTTACTTACTTACTTACTCACTTACTTACTCACTCACTTACTTACTTACTCACTTACTTACTTACTTGCTTACTTACTTACTTACTCACTTACTTATTTACTTACTTACTTATTTACTTACTTACCTACTTACTTACTTATACTTACTTACCTACCTAACACACACCAACAAATATCCCCAAGTGATACAGATTATATAATAAATAATTGTTTAGTCGAAAATCACACGAAGTCCCCTTTCTCACTCATTTCCTATCGGTTCACACTACCCTTACTTGTGTTCGAACAGAAGTCGGAATTGTGTTGCCAAGCAACAATAGTACGTATCACGTGTGCTAAATAAACCAGTCAGGTCGGCTGTTACGAAACGCCAGTGCTCCAAACACTTGTTTAAGGAAATAGGCCCACGTACGCGGAAGAGGGGGGGGGACTTCTGTTAACCCTTCAGGTGTTGTTACCCTTGCACCCGCCACTTATGTTGTTTGTTTTTCTGTTGTTTTGAATCTTTCAGTATTGTGGAAATAATAAACATTTGAACCTTTGGTGGGGGCGGAATACGTTCTGTTGGGAAACCCTTCTCTCTTTATAAATTGCATACTTTCGTAGGTAGGTAATTTCAAGCGCTGGATGGTTTATTAGTCTTGTCACCCTCTTTAAATAAAGTCGTTATTATTTTATGTATATACTGATTCATTTTGTTTCTAGGTAACGTTGGCATTGCTGATGTTTTCATAGTTTACGTTCGCTAAGGTGAGATTTTGGACCTAAAATTTAACCGACCCACCAGAAAGTTTGAAAACCCAGATGCTCGTCCTCGTGTTCTTGCTCGTGCTCGTGTTGGCGCTCGTGCTTGTCCGTCTTCGCTTTCCCCTCGGCCTCGTGTTCTAGCTCATGCTCGTGTTCTTGCTCGTGTTCGTGTTCGTGTTCTTGCTCATGCTCGTGTTCTTGCTCGTGTTCGTGTTCTTGCTCATGCTCGTGTTCTTGCTCGTGTTCGTGTTCGTGTTCTTATTCTTGCTCGTGTTCTTGCTCGTGTTCGTTTTCTTGGTCATGTTCATGTTCGTGCTCGTGTTCGTGCTCGTGTTCAGTTCAGTTGCTCATGCTCGTGTTCTTGTTCGTCTTCGCTTTCCCCTCGTGCTCGTGTTCTTGCTCGTGTTTCAAGGCAAAAAAAGAAAGAAGAAAACTACTAGAATATATTGAATAGGAAGAGATTAACTAAGAAGAAAACTAGATTGAGCTTAAGTACATTAATAGAAGAGGAAAACATTCAGACTAATGCGAAGTAAAAAAGGAGATTTCATATCACTTCCTTTCGTGCGGGTGCTTGTCCATCTTTGTTTTTCTGCTCGTGCTCGTGTTCGTACTCATGGCTGTTTTACAGTGTGAACTTGGTAGGCACCGTATTGTAGTGTTTTCCTGGATTTGAAAATTACTGTGACCCCAGCTGTATGTCTTTGGGTTAAAACCCTATCATATACGAAATTATGAATACTTGAAATCTACCCGCAGGTCGCAAGTGATCGACACGTTTCAACGCATGATGATCGTGAGGCGCATGATGACTACTACGACTACTTCGAACGACGAAGCAAACATATCTGAAAAATTAATATAGAATCAACAAGCCAAACGGCAGCAGAGATTTTGAAACAGTTTCATGACATTGAGTTTTTTTGTGTTGTTTTGTTCTATGTTGTATACCTCGAAGACAAGATGCAAACTGACCATAATAAAAAAGATGGTGACTGGTACATTTACCCATAATTCTTATCGCACGAAAACCCTAAAAACATTCATAAAAATGCACTGAAAAGTCCTACAAACTTCAAAACTAGCATTCACAATGTTTTTAGTACAGGGACGAATTTCGCAAAAATATATGGCTTTCTGTGTGCCTATTGGTTGTGTTAGGTTCGCAAGGTATTGTGGTTACATGTACATGTACAAAAGCCATCTTTTTTAGTGCGGCCAATTTCAGTTATCTGAACTCTGTGTTGCTCTCAATGCGTTTTACAGGTATTGCTATAAACAAATATGATAAAAAATAATATGACAGAATCATTTGATATGTTTTTTTGAAAAATCATGTACTTCCAAACATAAAACATTCTTTAATTTTCCACATTAGTCGTGCAACGTCGTTGTA
>JANVCH010052203.1:0-17661 GCA_025505405.1 Epizoanthus rinbou
GAACCCAAATTCTGGAATATTCTGAGATATTTAGAAAACAGTTGGAGATTTGTATGCTACTTTAAAATTCGAGTATAAATAAAGTTATGTAACTATGTATACATGTATGTATATTTAGAAGACAATTTCAAGATATTTAGACCGTTTTTCGAGAATTTCTCAAACATTATTTAGGCCAAATTTGGTGATATTTTTATCTAAGCCTAGGGGCGTGAACGGTGCTACAAAAATCGAAAAATTTGGTCCAGTCTCGGAATCTCGGAAGGTTTTTAATGAGACTTGTTAAATTCTTGGTTTTTGCATGAGGTTCTCTCTTATTCTCTTACAATAGGCAGGTCTCGGATTCTACCATTCTTGATACTTTTTTAAAGATCTTAAACTTCATGTTCATTAGAGCGGAGAGACATTTATTGGAATAATTATTAATAAGATTTCAGGGGCAGATCCAGAAAAATCAGAAAGGGAGGGGATGTTTAGGGGGAGGGGTAAGTTAGAAAGAGTTGTTTGATGAGTCAACAGGCCTGAGAAATTGTAATTTCCTGGATCTAGAGTAATATTGCAACACCTGTGGGGCATATTCGCAATGTCACATAATTATGGACATTTTATGATTCAGTTTACTGTCGCACCCATATTGTGATCAGGACATATCCACCCTAATGGGGTCTGTGAAGTGTACTGCAGTAAGCTGTAATAATTTTAAAAGATTAATTACCAAAGTAAATAAATGATAAATAACTGATCGAAATGAGCTTGCCCACCAGCTAACCATTTAATTTTCAGGAGTTTCAAGTGAATAATTAAGTAATAGGAACATGAAGTTTTAGATCTTTAAAAAAGTATCAATAATTAATGGTAGAATCCGAGACTTGCCATGACGCTGAGACGTCCAAGCCTGAGATGTGAGCCTGAGACCTGCCTATTGTAAGAGAATAAGAGAGAACCTCATGCAAAAACCAAGACTTTAACAAGTCTCATTAAAAAACCTTCCGAAATTCTGAGACTGGACCAAATTTTTTGATTTGTGTAGCACCATTCTCACCCCTAGACTTAGATAAAAATATCACCAAATTTGGCCTAAATAACATTTGAGAAATTCTCGAAAAACGGTCTAAATATCTTGAAATTTTCTTCTAAATATACATACATGTATACATAGTTACATAACTTTGCTTATACTCAAATTTTAAAGTAGCATATACAAATCTCCAACTGTTTTCTAAATATCTCAGAATATTCCAAAATTTGGGTTCAGTAAATGTCAAAATGTTTCAAATTGCAGCCTTGTATGCAACTGTATGCCTTGAAACCAGCCAATAATTTGACATAACAAGATGTCACAACCTCATTCCCAGGGTCTTTATGATTTTAGAGTTGCTTTGGTGAGTTTGTTGACTATAAAAATGGTCGAAACATCAAATGTTTTGCTAGTAAACAGTGAAAATTGTCACTGAAAAGCCCCTTATGGGGAGTGTCAATAAAGTATTGTATTGTATTGTAAACTTGTATCTAAAGAACCACATAATGCTCTAAATAATTATCTCAAAATTTCTAAAAAGTTTCTAAATGTCTCCAAATGTTATAAAATTAATATCTGAAAAAATATCCTATTTTTATCTAAGCCAAATTAAGCATACCTCCCATTTAACCCCTCAATTGACCATAATAAAAAAGATGGCGACTGGTACATTTACCCATAATTCTTAGCGCACAAAAACCCTAAAAACATTCATCAAAATGCACTGAAAAGTCCTAAAAACTTCAAACCTAGCATTCCCAATGTTTGTAGTACAGAGACGAATTTCGCAAAAATATATGGCTTTCTATGTGTCTATTCGTTGTGTTAGGTTCGCAAGGTATTGTGGGTAAATGTACAGCAGCCATCTTTTTTGTTATGTTGTCTCAGTATTCCCGTCGCGGAGACTGTAGTGGCTTGGGAAACCATTGGGGTTAAGATAGAAAGATTTTGTAACTTACCTACGTCCAAGAAGACTCGCAGGCTACAGTAGAGTTGGTAGAATGACATGTCTTCTTGCATCACGGAAAGTTGACTTGACATGACGTTCGAACTGCCTTTTGCCATGGAGAACGTAACTGTAATCGCAAAGTAGCAGTGGACCAGACACATCAGGGTCCATAATTGAAGGGACTATATATGACAAGGTATTCTTGCAACCGGCATTTTCCACAAATCATAGAATATCTAAAGCTATTAACAGGTTATTTAATAAGGGTAGAAAAACAAAAAAGAGATGATGATAAACCATAAAGGAACGTGGATGGTTAGAATTGACCATAATAAAATTGAAAAAAGATGGTGACTGGTACATTTACCCATAATTCTTAGCGCACGAGAACCCTAAAAACACCCATAAAAATGCACTGGAAGGTCCTAAAAACTAGCTTCAAAACTAGCATTCACAATGTTTTTAGTACTGGATCGAATTTCGCAAAAAATATATGGCTTTCTATGTGCCGATTCACTGTGTTAGGTTCGCAAGGTATTGTGGTTAAATGTACATCCACCATCTTTTATTATGGTCAATCGTGTAAGATTAAAACAGAGGCTAAATACTAAATACGTTTAACACATTCGCTGTCAAAATTGTGTTTCTTATATTTCGGCGAAACTTGTTTTCACATCATTCTGCTGATACATAATCCTTGTATCGTTTCTTATTGTCCTGTTGAGCTTACAACTCGAATATTTTATTATTGCAAAGTCTTCTTCCTGCAACGACCGCAAAGAGCCGTGACAATCGCAATTTAACACAGATTTCATTATGATTACATGTATAAAGTACCCAGGGTTACGTCAGTTACAGTTTTGGCGGGCCATGCGCACTTGCTTGCAACTAGACGAGATCAGTTGCAGATCATTAAATTTTCATATTTTCAGTTATTGGACGTAATAATTTGGGCATTCCAGCAGACGCAATGTAATTAGTCCTTGTTCAAGAGCTCAATTATTCACAGGTGATCCTGAATTGTTTCACGGCTTTCTGCGCGGAGTTTATTCCATCATGTTCAGATTGGCGTCTACTTCGGCCTGAACGATTTCTTTTCCTTGCCACGTTTAAAATGGAATATTCTTTCAGCAAGCAATGGAAAAAAGCGTTTCTAGAATCAAGGTATGTTATCTATTTTAGTTCTTGCACATTAATGCCTCCTGTGACAGGTGTGTTCATAACATTGCTGATAGCTATGTTCGAAAGCACTCTGTATAGTCGATTATAACATCTTTTAGCACAAAAACTTCACACAAGAGTTATGTTATTACAAAGTAAACTTTTAAAGCATTAGAAGTGACTATTATGAGATTTCGTTCTGGTGTAATAACATTATCAATATCTGTAAACAAGACACAAGCTCTGTGAGACCTTTAAATAAAGTTTACCGCCAGAATTGTAAACATCAAGCAAAAAGATGAAGGTTTTAAAACTAATATCTAGCTATTTAGTTTATCATTTCTCGGATTTCGTTTGTTGCTCAAAGCTATAGCAGCCAAATAAATATGATTAAACAATGGATTGTTAGATTGAAATTTTTTTAAATTTTATTTACTAATGTTTTTTGAACCTTATTGAAACTGATAAGTTTAAAGATCTATTCTCTGTTTTCCATCTGCACATCACAACAGAGTAAAGATTTTAGGGAAACATATACAGAAAATGTAAAAATCTCTGATATTAATTTATTCAATGTAGTCTAATTTTCAATTTGGATATTTGATTCACATGCTACTCGAGAAAGTAGCTAAATTGTAAATAATACAACACTCTTTTAGTTAATTTAGATCGTTTACCTATCTTAATATCATTACACTGTTCATCCAATGTTCAACATTCAGCCGGAACTTCTACCCGACGATAAATTAAAGCTTCTGACCAGTATAAAGATGTATTGGAAAACTTCAACAGCAGGGGACCATTTAAGTATTGGTAATTGTATATTATCGTCTACTGAGCAATTCAGCGGCATACATCTTTAGTAAACACCCCAGTTTTATCAATGTTGGTTAAACATTGGAACAATGACAATTCGTGCTTCGCTGCAGCTCCCGTTAAAACACTCAATTTCATCAGCTACCTTAAATCTGTAATTGAATGCGGACGACCTTGGCATTTTGAACAATTGTTTACTTAATAGAATAATTCCGTCGCTATAACTGTTAATCTAATATTTGTTTTGGTTCTGTAACATTATTTTTTTGTTACGCTTCGAAATCGCGGGCAGATGATCACGTGACAAACAGGTGCTCTATAAAGAACTATTCTGACTGTTTTGAGTAACAGCAATGGGTGCTCGCCACTAAACAGTTAACCACCAAATAAAAGTAATTCCCCAGACAATGGTAACTGAAGGCATGCCAGACGTTCTATTTGTCAAGAAGATCAAATGCATTTTATTCTCCAAGATGATCTCGCGCTTGGGAATATCCTAAATCTTGCGTTCTCTTATATTGCTTCTTCTTCGATCTGTCAATATCAATCAAACATCTGGAACATAATTTTCGTTTAACCATATTTTCATGTGACATTGTTGATATCTTGAAGTTCGACTTTTAAAAATTAGGCCTGTTATTGGTACTGGAGAATTCCAGTGTGATATATGTGTGTGATATGCGTATGATTTGTGTGTGCTGTGCGCGTGATGTGCGTGTGATGTGCCTGTATTGTGTCTGTGATGTGTCATGTGTCCTGTGTCATGTGTGTCATGTGACGTGCGTGTGACTTGCGTGTGGTGTGATGTGATGTGACGTGACGTGATGTGATGTGACGTAACTTAACGTGACGTGACGTGATAACTCACCCTCTGTGTGTAGGTACCTCCACCAGAGGTCCTTGGTCATCGTGTTTCCAACAACTGATGTTTTTTGTATTTCTCCACAGTTGTGGAATGTAGTATTGGAGTCCATGGACTATCCATTTCAGAACCACACGTGAGCATCCATTCAAGAAAAGGCGATGTGCATGTTTAATGTACTGATTTCAAGTGCGCTGTACGAATTCCAATGTCCAAAGCACTTTCTCTTCTCAAGTTGTTTTTCTCCTTAGTGAGTGTCAATTTCACTGAATTAACCCCGGCAACAACAGCTGGTTCACGTAACTCAACAAACATCTCATTAGTACCGTCAACCTTTGCCCCAGTTATCCTTAAACACGTGGAACGATTGTCGGCCTACGTTGGTCAAGCCGCACGTTTTAATATTCCCAACGACAAATACTATAAGATAGAAGATCTTGAGTTAGAGCTCCTCACCAAACATAGAGGCGAGATTGCCCCATCTTCATGGCTGCGTTTTGACAAGAAAAAGCAAGCGATTGTTTATTTCCCTTTACCTGGCAATGAAGGACATTTCAATTACTTACTCGTTGCGCGTCACAAGAAGAGCAATAAAGAGATTGAAGAAAAGATCGAGGTTCGAGTCCGACAACAGGATAATCCACATAATCACGAGATAGTCCTTTCTACCACCCTTAACTTTGTGAAGTTCTCAACAGATGTCATGACAAGGTTCAACTTCGTTAAAAAAATTGCTAAGCATTGCACTGACAAAAACGACCCTTCCAGTGTTTGGCTTAAATCGTACAACAAGGAAACAAAAACTGTAACGATATCGTTCAACACTCTTGGGTATAACCCTTGCAACCTAGACGCTATCAACAAAATTAAGTCACGTATGGTAGACAGCGAGTCTCAAGTTAAACCCGCTTTTCGAGATGCTCTATCGCCATTTACCATTAGCGAAGTTACCGTCAATCTGATTGGACCATGTGATCCTAATTCTAACGCGGACACTAGTGTGTTTGACTGGGGCTGGTTGAAACACGTGCTGCCTTTATTGATTCTGCTAGGTATTGTGGGTATTCCTGTGGGGATATCATGTGTGGTGCGAAGGACACGCCCCAAACGCCGTGTCGCTGGTGATACGAAATCAAGGAGAGGGAGACTGGGCCAGAACAAGGATGACCTCGATTTCCCCTCGGTTCATTTCAGCAACAGACACCCTTCCATGCTCTCTGTTGTAATGAACTCAAAAGAAGAGCAATTGATCCCAAATGGGAGTGCATCGAATCACTCACCTATCGTTCCAAATAGGCGAACGGGAATTCTTAATGTCAAAACGGACGGTACCATGTTAAATACATATCATATGGGGAAGATGAGTAAGTCCATGGTAAATGTGCCAGTGAACGGGAACGATTCCCAAAAAACAGTTGGAAGATCTATGGTGAATTTATCAGAAAATGAAAATAAGAAGAAAGAAGTATTCGTTGGTACATCAGAGTTTAACTTTCCTTCTTATTATAATTTTGATCCTAACCAAACTCAAGAACCAGAAAAACCCGCCGCAACATTTGAAAGTTTGGGAGAGTTCGCGGAGGCTATTTCCTCAAAGCTAAAGGATATCAAAGATGTTGGTAAATCGGTGATGAATGTGTCTTCAATGTTTGGCCAACAAACCACAGAAGGAGAAACAGAGAAAAGCCTGAACCCGAACAATACTGAGACTGTCCAACAACAGGTTTTGAACAACACATCTGAGGATCCGGAGCTCATGAGAAACCATAAAAGCGATCAATGGGGAGCTAACTCGCAATACCCAGAGACCCAAGGAGTGGTACTTAACGAGCAGCCAACTCGAAATTCAATAAGTCACATCACAAACACAGACGGTCAATTGGTAACTGATACTGACCTTATGCAGCATGTATTGGAGCGAATGTCGAACGCATCCGGTACCTTTCACAGTTCGGATGGTCATATGCCAACTTCAAATGCAAGTACCCAGAATTTCCAAACACTAAATACTTCTGGGAAAAAGCATAATACAAAAGGTCATGTACAGAACGTGACGAATAGTCTTCAAAGAACGAAGATCCAACCTCCTGGAACTGGTTATATGCCAGATAGCAGAGCACAAAATTCTACTGCTATGCAATGGACTGACAGTCGTAGGGTTCATTATGGTAACATAACACCAAATCACGTTCCTGGTACGAACGTGAATCAAAATTCTGGACTTGGTGTTGGAGTATCCAGCTTTAATCACGGAACAACTGGAAAAATACCGTTGCGCAAGTCCTTCTCACAAAGTGGATTTGATGCACCCAGCTATAATTATGGTACAGCAATGGAAAGTAAGTCGCGCAAAACATCCGCACCAGGTGGTGTTAGCAGCTCATCCAACTTTCACCATGGTACTGTAAGAGAAGCACAGTCGCACCACAAATTGCCACCCCAAGGCGGTGTTGGTTCATTTAGTTTAAGGCATGGTATGGCAATGGACAAATCGTCTTCCCAAAGTGGTGTTGGTATGTCCAATTTCAACCACGGCTTGACAAGAGAAAGGAAGTCACATAAAACGATCTCTCAAGGTGGTGTTAGTTTATCTAGTTTAAACTATGGCACGGCGAGAGAAGCACGGGTACACAAATCATCTTCACAAGGTGATGTTAACTTTTATCACGGCACGGGGAAGGAAACGCAGTCACGCAATTCGCATTCTTTACAAGATGAATTCAACACAATCCCAAGACGCAAGATGTCTGTCTATGAGCCACCAAACACCTACCGTCTCCACCCAGCCTACGGCCAGCTCAGCAGATCTAAAAGTGAGCTATCACTTCATGATACACACAAAGATCTTGAACAAACTCGAGTTTTATCCAAGAGCGATCTCTGCCTATACCAAAGTACGAGCGAAGTTAGTCTATATGGCGATTACGGGGAAATCCGCATGAAAAGCGAACTGTCACTGTATGACATGAGCGAGTACAGTCATGACAACAGCATGTATGAAACATACATTCCCACAGAAGACAATGCAGGGTACATAACACCAGCATTCCAGACGCCCAATCTCATTCCCTCGGAGTATAGGTCACAAGATGTTACTGCATTACCAGACAATCTTACGTTAGGAGACACAGTGTTACAAGACAGGATGCAAGATCAAATGACGTCAAGCCATATAAGGTCTGTTCATGAGATTCCAGAATACAGGAGATCTTCCATTGACATCAGGGAACTGCCAGTTTTTACTGTGGACGATTATGATTTTGGAGAGAAGCAAAGCGTTGATCTAAGCAACAATTTCCTGAATCGAGACACCACCAAATCAATGCTGAATCTACCAATGGCAAAACGAGGAAGTCACGGGGCTCAATATGAGTTTGGATTCACGCCAACGTCTAGTTACGAAGACACACGTTCACCGCGTCAGTCATATCACGAGTATATCAACCCTCTACCGGTTACTAAAGCATCCGTTAATCACCCTCCTAGGTCGTCGAGTGAGAGAGGAGGTACAAGTTATAATTTAGGGGGGACAACGTACCAACAGGTACCGACTGAATGCTATTGGGATGAAGCAGAATATGAGAAAGGCAATCAATACAGACAACAGTCCGATGATTATGGTACGTTTGCAAAATCCATGCCTAATTTGCATGGTGAACCACGTGGGTACAAGGCAGTGCCTTCGTCTGATGTTAGGAACAGCACTTCAAAGAAGCCTTACTTTGGGAACAGTGAGCATGAGAAACGCTCGCTACTAACAAAGATGTTTAGTGGTGAGAAAAGCTCTGAGTCACCAGCAGGGGCTACTACCGGAGAGGACGCTACCATGGTAGGATTCCTGAAGACCACAGTATCGAGTCTCCTCGGGCCAACTGACGGTAACTCCTCAAAATGGTTCTTCAAAAATGACAACGCAGGATGAAAAGCTAACGCTAGACTGAAAGGGAAAATGCTTTTAGAGCTAAGGTACAGGTTTTAAACCCTATATACCTAGTTTATGCTCGTCAAATCCAGGTAGATCGGAGTGGATGGTTTAACAGATAAGCCTATCGATGGAGCAACTAACTTTCTCTACAAGATCACTACCATGGTAGATTTGTAGATTTTAAGGCTTTGTGAGACATCGAACCATTTACCAACAACCTCTGTGAGTATATATTGAATTGAAAACAATATTGACTGTGCAAAATTGTACATGAGAACTATAAACTCAAGTATGTTACCTACTAACGGGGAAATAATGTTGATATCAATTTGTTTCCAACATTATTTGTAAATCATCATTCAAAAGTTTCACATCAAAGTTTGCAATTTGAAGTGTATATAGGTTATACACTTAGGTTATGTTAATAATAGCTGAAATTGGATGTTAGTACTTGCAATTTCTGACATGTGGCAATTTAATGTGTTTTTAGTTGCTATTGATATATTGAAGGCGTGTAATAAGTTTTACAAATTTGTGAAAACGGTGTGTTGTGTTAACAGAAATGTATAGTGTCGAGAGCAAGCTCCTAAAATGAACTGTTTGCGAAAGTAAATAGCAAACGTAAAAGATAAGATAGAATTCAACATTCCCTTCTTGTCGGATATCTTTCGTTTACGTACGACCAATGACTGAGAACAAATTTACAGGCGCAAAGGTTTTTCAACTGGACGCCACTTCACATTTCCTATCTTAAACGTTCATTTGCTTGAGAATGGATTGAAAGATTCACAAGTCAGTGCAGTTCAATCGGGAGGCTTGGAGGGAAATTACCCAATTCAGAGGGGTATCCAGATGGAATCTTATGACAATTTATTGTTTCTTGTAACAGTGTATTTGCATGTATCGACTATTGTGCAGCTATTGATATTAATGGTTATCTTTGCTCTCGCTTTGCTAGGAAAAAATTACAGTATTTGTATTTTAAAAACATTAATACAATTCGTGTTTAACCCTATCTGGCATTTTCTTTCGCCATTTCTAAACGGTAAATGCTATCAACTTGAAACTTTCCGAGTTTTCCTAAAATTTATTAGCGGACAATTTGATGTGCCAATCATAGCGTAAGATACTCCTCTGTTGCCATGGCAACCATGTTTATGAATGATACTTTTGTCAAAACTTAACTTTTTATGAAATTTAATTTAAACTCGGATTTGTTACTCAGAAATTATAGATCTAGCTCAGCACAGGACAATTCTATGTTTTTTAATTAATTTGAAATAAATTAAGGCAACATTTTGACGTCATCAAAAATCCAAGATGGCCGCCATGAAAAACAAGATGGCGTCTTTGTGACGACACATGACGTCATAATTGAATTCGCTAATTGCCAAAATATACATCATGGACCAATTAACTAATTTACTAATTATTGCTTTGCTGCCATTTATAATAAGGAAATTAAAGAGGGGGGCCCTCTTCGCCCCCCCCCCCAGTCTTGCAGTCTTCCTAGCAACAAAAATAGCCCAGCCCAGATAGGGTTAATTTATCTACATACAGAAAGTAATGTCTATAATTAAAACTTGATGTTGGTTTTCATACTGAAAAGATAGCATTAGGGTTTATAAAAATAATGAATTGTGGCCCACTTTGTGCCGGCCGTGTAGTACACCATAAAATGGTTTTACAGGCTAAGAAGGAATTATGTGAAAGGTATTTTGCGAAATAATGCCAAGGTTAGGACGTTGCGGAGGGAAATGTAAATATATTACCGTACTTTCAACACACAGTAGAGGAAATATAAAATAAAATAAAATAAAAGGGCGTGGGGAGGGGCACGGGAAGGGGGAAAAAGTGCACATGCTAATTTCAAATTATCCCACCTGTCGAAGCATTGTTAAACTTTCTAAAAACTTATTGGAAAACATTTTAATGTGTCAAAAGTGCTTTTATTTGTGGAGTTACATGTTTACATGGCAATATCCTAACTTTTTTCTCCTTTAGTATCAAAGTTGGATAATATTCGAATCAACTATATACTAGGACAAATTTCTGACATCATTAAAAATCCAAGATGGTGACCACAAGATCCAAAGTGGCGGATTCGTGACTTCACAGTTGACATTAGAGGCGATTTCGCTTGACTGTCAAAGATTGATCAGAACAAAATGCTCGCGTCAATTCTCATCTCTGATTGGTTGCCAGTACTGACTCTCGAATTTTATTGGTCAAAAAAGCTGCTTTGACAATGCAATGACAAGACATGTTCTATGTCTGTCCCCAGTCAGATCAAAGGAACTCCAAAATGGCTCATTCCGAACAGAGTTGAAGTTTTTATTGTGTTCCACCAGCACCAATGAATTTTATCTATAATCATCCGAACAGCGTAAATCCTCGCTTCTGATTGGTTAATCGCGATGCAATTAATACTTAATTGTATCGCCAGCCGTACAATTAGAAATTAATTGAAAACATAATTTAAAAGTTAGATCTGTTCACGCGAGCAATTAAACTTAAACTGCCCTCGTCGATTTCAAACAGCCATAACTAAATACGAATTTGAGATATAATACTGAACCTTTCCATCTAAACTTTGTCGGGACACATTTTGATGTGCCAACCTTGTATACATAATATACATAAAGTGTTTCCATGGTAACTATGTTTTAGATCACTGGTCTACCACCGTAATATATAATAGATTTTGCCGGTTAGAGAAAGTTAAAAGTTCCATATCATCTGAGCCAATTATAACACGTTCCTTATAGCACTGAAAATCCAAGATGGCCGTAAGACACTATGATCCAAAATGGCGTATTTAATTTGTGTCATATGCATGATGTCATAACTAAAATTAATTATCTTTCATAGTTTCGGTGTTACAGACCGCGGGCACTTTCAACATCCCCCTCTCCCCCTTCTTCCCCTCTCCCAGTCAGAAGAAATCCTACAAAGCACAGCATTTTAAATAAGGTTACCATATTCATTAAAATGAGTAATTTGGTTCCTAGATTACACTCAGGCTTGATACGTTGATAGCATGTTGTTAAGAGGGCAGTCTGGTTGGATCTGGATAATAATAAGGTGAAAGTGAAAAGTGTTTTTGAGGAGGAAAAAGTTCAAACGCACTAAAATGTGCGGACTAAGAATCCCAGTGCACTGTGAGCTCTCGAATATCACACAAGGTGCCAGTTACAGGGCCCGCGACGCGTGTTTGTAAGTGGGGGGGACGAGATGCCAAGCTAGTTGGGGGGTGGGGTCCGGGGACATGCTCGCATCAAATTTTGAAATTTCGGTAGAGCCTCTAAAATGGCTAAATCGAAGTGTCTCCATTTTAGCCAATTGCATGTGATAAAACAGTTTTCAATTCTTGTGCCAAAAGATCCCGTGCTAGTGTAACGTGAGGGTAGATTAATGGAAAAAATTGCCTGACTTCAGACGCTAATTTAATTTTCTTTGCAGAGAGAATGGATCTCTCATGCGTCTGAGGTCAGTCTAATTTTTGACAAACAATTTTAACCAACAAACATTTAATTACCAAAAAATTACCTTTTTCAACATTTTTGTAAACTTTTCCATTCTTCCTTCAATGCAATATTACTTCTAAAATTTCCAAAAACATCTATGAGATCCCTCAGCTATGGAATTGTGACCCAATGGAGTAAACCCTTAATTCTAACTTTTGAAGTGAAAAAATCTTGAATAACCTTACAAAATCGGGGTTTTAACTGGACTGCCTCCTTTCTTGGCCTTTCTTAGTCTCGTCAATCGCATAAAAAGGATCTTACAAAGAGTTAATGTATTTAAAATATTAACAATTAACGATGGGTGCTGTGGTACCCGAATTCAGCTGGGGGTGGACATGCTAGTATTATTTCAAGAGGTAGTTAATGCTTGTATAATACACCAATAGACCTGTATAAACTTGAATAACTCTCACTATTGCAATAAGACGTGATACTAATTAAGTCGTTTTTATGTTCCTAGCTGTACAGTTGTTGTCAATTTTGTACTCAGAACTGATGAATATATAGAAGTTGCAACTTTGATCCTATAGAATAATAACACAATCTGAAGTCACATAAGCGTATGTGTGTTTGTATACCATAAACGTTCTCTTATGACCCCCCTGATGTAAGACCCGGGTCAGAAGCCACCTGATTGTAAGCACATGCCCCACTCTAGTAACCTCGGAGGCATTACGCCCTCTCACGAGAACTCTGAAACATACAGGGCGCGCGCGCGCGTGTGTGTATGTGCGCTCGTATACGTGTGCGTGTATGTGGGCTTGTGCGTATGTATGTGTGTGCGTGTGTGCATCTGCATCTGCAAGTGCGTATCCGTGTGAGTGCTCGTGTGAGTGTGTGTGTTTGTATAATACACCAATAAACCTGAATAACCCTCAGTGTTGCAATGACACGTGATACTGATTAAGTCGTGTGCGTGTGCGTGTTTGTATAATACACCAATAAACCTGAATAACTCTCAGTGTTACAATAACACGTGATACTGATTAAGTCGTGTGCGTGTGCGTGTGCGTGTTTGTATAATACACCAATAAACCTGAATAACTCTCAGTGTTGCAATAACATGTGATACTGATTAAGTCGTGTGCGTGTGCGTGTTTGTATAATACATCAATAAACCTGAATAACTCTCAGTGTTGCAATAACATGTGATACTGATTAAGTCGTGTGCGTGTGCGTGTGCGTGTGTTCTTTCTTTAAAAATTTCTCAAATTATTTCACTCTTCTCCCGCGGCCCCTTGCACAAAGTCAAATGAAGTTAGTGTCGGAAATTGTTGTATCTTAATCGGCTGCAGGACGGCTGGGATATCCAACTCCCCTAGAATTGCAATATTCTCCGTTACGTTACTGGCACGTATTCAAAGCCACTAATTTTTACATTTAATGTTGCTTTTTTTCAGAAAAAAACAGAGTGATATACCTAGTCAAAGCCTTAGATAACGTTCCCAGCACTGCCTTAACATTTTGGACTTTCTCAACCCGGACATTCTTAATTCCAAAATACTTCTTGTGTTTGGAAAAGATACCAGAATTCTCAATATGCGCGTACTCAGCCTCCGCGCGCCAGAAAATTAATTACACGTGTTATAAAAAAACCCTGTGGCATGTTTATCAGTATCCCCCGATACTTTGGTCGAATTCAAGAAAGCGAAAACGTGACCCAGTTCTGACAAAACGCAAAAGTTCAGGACGTTGTGTTCAACAAAAGCAACATGGCTGTAACACTATCTAGTGGTGAGTAGAATTTACTAACGATTATATTTCTTTACTTCGCTTCGTTAACACATCATATATTTTGCCAATTTCTGGATGACTTGAAGTTGGACGTTCTAGTTGTCAGTAAACTTGAAATAATCACAGAATGTGAGTGGCTAGAAACACTCGATATGGTCGCTTGTTCAATAGTCTTGGCTCCTTTCAAGTATGCAAACTACAGAAACAAATGTTACTGTATCCGAGTATCAAATGCTGCTGTTGAAACTTAAACAAAACTACGAACACAGTTTACTCGATCTCAATCGCGTTAAAAAGTTCTTCTGTACCGACCAGGCCAGTGATCCGAGTCTATATGATCTTTCCCGTCAAACTTTGGAATTGATAAATATATCTTGTCTGAAAATTCATTTTATGAAAAGAAGTATGTTGACTGGCAACAGCTAACAAACGGTCGTGTGTCATTAGCATATTACTGGCATGCAACGTCCATCAATAAATGAGTGTATATCTGGCAATGTTAATATATAGCAGTAACATCTCTTGTTAAACAAAGAAAACGATATTTTTAGTAAAACAAAGAAAACGATATTTTAGTAGATAATCTCTATGTATCGGTAGATATAAAACTGCTGCCATTCATGTCTGAGGTTCTCAGCCTCTTCAGACAAGCATTATTTGCCTGTTACCTTAGGAACACAGAACAGGTGCAGAAACATGATAGCTCAAGTCCGCTATTTATATTTAGAAATTTAAAGTTTTTAAAGTTCTACGTCGTTGTTTTGTATAAATATTTAAAAAAATACAAATAAGACCATGACTGAAAGCAGCGGGATGTTGAGAATGAACTCCGAAGACGAATGTTATTCTTTAATCCCTTATGATTATAACAGAGAAGCAAACGTTTTACTACCTTTCTAAGACTAAAGTAACAATAATTTAACGCAACCTGAGTGAACATGAGTGTTGTGCGTTAAATATATCATATGAGTAAATTTAGAATTGTTCTTAGATCTCCTTCTCCTAGAATTGTCATGCTCGTTGAAGTTGTTTTAGCCTAACCTCAGACGCTAATTTGCCTTTGTAGCGAGAAAGGATCTCTCCGAGTGAGAGATCCTTTCTCGCCAGTCTCGCTACAAAGGAAAATTAGCATCTGTGGTCAGCCTAAAGTTGTTTGGGCCTTAAAAGGCTTAATTGGAGCTAATTGGGCTATGATTTGGCTTTTAAAAACCTGGGCCCGGTTGTTCAAAGAGTGGATAGCCAAAACTCATTGTTTTCTAGGTCTGCAGGTAACCCAAACGATGGGTTATTCAGCTGAAAGTTGAGTTGACGTTTCGAACGCTAGCCCTTCGTCAGAGCAAAAGAGGCCATTGTAGGACAAGGGTGGCCAGATGCTAGCAATGTCGTGGTGCCGCGTCTGTCGTTTCATTTCCGCCAACAACTTTCATCAAGCTCCAAAACCGACTGTCAAAAAAGGGAACTTTTGAGGTCATACATTTCCCGGGTTTTAACTGATTTACATAGTCTTTCTTTTTTTCCCGAAACGAATCTACTTTTTTCTCTCGGTTCTTAGACCCTCAAAAGCCAACGTTTTAGAACATACCTGAAATCGGTTGTCCTCCTAATAATAAACTATAGCAGCCCTTGTGTAGGTATATATATATATATGCGGATCAAAAATCGATGCTACGCCATTGGTTAAGATTCTGGAAATGTGATTGGGTAAGAAAATTTTGGTTAAAGTAATTACGTAAACGAGGTGAAATAAAGTTTTGCGTGTGTCAAACGGATGAGTAGTATGCATGCAAGATTGAAATGTCTCGCTACAGTACTGGTTTGGCAAGATCTCTTCGTTTGTTTCTGACATAAATAAATGTTCGCGAAATCGGTGCCTTACTAGTTAGTCTTCCGCGTCCTGTTTCTCCAATATATTTACAAAGTTTGTTGTTTTCGAGGTGTTTAGTGTGATGTGGTAATGTGGTAATCGGTTTTTAAAATGCAAGATGTCATTTGCATGTCAATGTTTTGCCTAATGGTGTTTTTTTTGGCAATTTCGAAGTCATTTGGAACTCAGACCAACCAAGCTCTGCGTGAGAAGAGTAAACTCGTGTGAGTATGAAAACAAGAAATAAATTTCGCTTTGCCTAGAAAGTAAACGTGCTGCTCCATCGATGTTTGTCGGGCATTTTGGGCTTTTAATTTTACTGTTTAGTTTTAAAGTTTTATGGTCTGTCGTAATTCACTAATTGATAATATATGAGAAGAATTTAAGACGAGCAAATAGCATTTCCAGCCTGGAGGTAATGTTTTTTCCCTTATTTAACGCGAATTTTTAAACACGAAGACTCTTTAAAAAAAACAACAACAACAAAAAACAAAAAATATAGAATGTCTGGCCTGTTGACCTGAGTGGCCTTCTTTCAACGCACCTCCCATCGCTACGGATCCCTTTTATCTCGGTTTTCTCTTTTGTTTGGAGCTTTTGTTTCAACAGAGCTGTTGTGTCAACTAGCTAATCTCTCATTGTTCATTATTCCGATTACTGTATTCAAGTTTCAAACCAATATCAGTTCAGTCTCTTAGGAAACTCCACACTTCTCGAGCACTGAGCTATGAGGCCACGCGCACGACCGATAAAGAACCAACTTTCTATTTCGTTCTCGTTGAAATACGAAGTTCCAACGACTGAGTGAACTGAGAGACAACTCGGCAGGTAAAATTATAATTTTGAACCAGAGATTCACTTTTAAAAATGTCATATGGTATAATGTATATTTTATGTCTTTAGCAAATTCCTCTTGACTTGACAATAGAAGTAAACTACAGTAAAACGCAAAACAAACAACAAACCAGCGTTGTACAGCATTGTACCAAAGTGATCAATTCGAACTTGAACGTTTGTTTGGGAGCACTTTTAAAAATACATTTGAAAACTAACACTGAAACAGAAGTAGAAACAGAAACTGAGACGATACCGCACAGCCTTCATACGGCGATTACAATGCTGCATTTAAAAACATTAGTTTAATGCGACTTCTGTATCGGGTTCTGTATACAGTATCGATTAATATGGCAGTCAAACGCCGGTGTTTTAAATATCTTGAATATTGATCGAAAAGTACCCTTGATATTAATAATGCAGGAAATACAACTTCCCACAAAGTAGCTATAGATTCACATTTTCTTGGGAATATGGGTCAAAATGCTGCTACGAGTTTTCGTTGTTGATTGGTTTTACTTCGGCTGAGCTACGGCCGTAATCACGCTACTCACTAATGGTTCAGGGATAGTCTACTAGTCTTTCAGTACAGCTCTATAACGACGATATAAACACAAGTATAAACAGAACACAGGTATACAAATACTGATAAACAGATTCAGTCGTAGAGCGTTCTATTTTTAAAATAACTACTAGTTGTATCGTGTGCTGTTGTTGTCGAGTACGTGTTGATGTTTATTTATACTGGCGCCAGTCCCATGTGTACTGTGTGTTGTGTTGATTGATAAAGATGGTATTAGCCAGCGCAAAGGTAACTCTTGCCGAATGTCCCTTGTCCATATTTTAAAAAACCCCTAACCCAAAAACCAATAACCCTAGAACAATCAAAATACCCTCTATAATTCCCGTGCGATACACTCTCGAAAATACTCTCTATAATTCCCGTGCGATACACTCTCGAAAATACTCTC
>JANVCH010052204.1:0-11142 GCA_025505405.1 Epizoanthus rinbou
AGTAAATGAAGTAGTGTAATAGTGAATGAGATGAACGAATGTGTGAGCAATTGTGTGTATGAGCAAATGAGTGTACGATTGAGTGCGTGTGTGAGAGTTAAGATCATATTTTATACTACCGGTATATTGTAAATTTTTCAATATCTCTTTTAATAGTCTTTTTTAATATTGTAAATAACTAGGAATTCAGTTTTTAAACTGCCATGAGTATTAATAAACATTATTTATTATTATTAATATTATTTTAAAAAAACCCACCGTACTTAATATTTTCAAAGGGTTTCTTTTTGGGGACGTTAATCATTAACAATGTTTATCGTGTGTCTAAACTCGTGATGGGGTATGTTGCAAGATGGTACATTAATCAGTGCAATGCATTCGTCATCATATTTCCCTGCCTTTCGCTCTGGCAAGTCACTGACTTAGTACACAGGCGTTGGTTTATTTAATATGAGTCATCTTCATCAACGAGTTAAAACATAAAATATAGAGATAAAACTATGTTTGATGTTAGAAATATATTAAAATAATGTTTTTGATCTAATCAATCATATTCAGATATGATATCTGAAGATCCTTCATTAGAATCATATCTAAAGATTGATTAAATTGAAAATGTTTACATATTTTTTTAAACATCAAAGCAATTATTTTTACTTTTATATTTCATAATATCTTATGAAAAATGAGACATTACTGATGGAACAATTTCAAGAAAAGTGACAAGAATTTAACTATTAAACCCCTTTTTTTCTCCTACCTATCAAATTTACCTCAAAATTGTTTAAACACATGTTTCAGTGTTAATATTATTTCCTACAAAACTGAACAAAACATTGTTGAGTAGACTTTGAGAACTTGACATATTTTTATTTTAAAGGGATAATGGCAGTATGTTGTTGCCATGGTAACAGTATGGCATAGATCTTGTAGAAGAGCAAACCCATTTTGATATGCCTCGATATTAAATCAGTATATCTCAACATTTAGGACTATAAAGTCAGAGGCGGATTTATCGAAGAGAAAAAGGGGTCTGCGGTCCCCCATTTGCCAGCATATTCATAAATATTTGAAAAGGAAAATACAACAGACTGCTTCTCTTGGACCCCAGACACTCCATTCTGCCTCTCCCCCCCCCCCAGTTCCAAATGTTAGGTCCTGGTCCCCCCTTTTTCAAGTTCCTGAATCTGCCCATGTAAGTACTTGGATAAGCTTTATCCTTGATTTAACAATATATTTATTACATAGTTTTAAACGGTGGCACAAAAGTCAAAATACAAGGAATTTCTAGGTTCAAGTTAGTAAAAGTTAAAAAAATGGATATAGAAATTATATCTTTGTAGACCCTATTATCCCAGTAAAGTAGTGAGGCTGTTGTCCGCCTGAATAAATTCCAGAATTGCCACAAGTCAGTATAAAAGTCTTGGTAAATATAATCTTTCTTGTCTAATCAATTAACATTATAAGATTATGTATACTCATTCGGATTACAAGCTGGATTACAGCTTTAGTTTAAAATTCCTAACTATATTATTTTCAGCTCTACATGATATTTTAAAATCTATTGTTTGTAGTTGCGGTGGTCGGTCAGATCACGACAAAACAGTAGTTACAACTTACAGGAGTATCACATGCAATTGTAGATATTTACCATTGAGAAGAACGAATTTTGTATATTAGAAAAATCGATACGTGTGGCTGGTATTGTAGCGGCCGTATGGACAGTCGACGCAACTGGCCAGCCGCCGTGACAATATCGTGTTTATAAACAACTTTCTTGCCAATCTTGGTTCAAGGTACTTCGATGTTTTTCAGGTCTTTACTTCACAAATTTCATCTCTTTCACAAGAAACAAGATATATTTCTATTGTTTTTTTAAAAACCATGACAATTTCTTGGGAGCTCAATATAGAAACATAGCTCGTGCAGTATTTTTAAAACAGAAACTAAAAACTACAAGCTGATATCGCACGACTGGGGGTGTGTTACACTCCGTAGTGTATAAATTTCCAGCCGTGCCTTTGACAGTTAATTCACCGTCTGCTTAGTCTATCGTTTAGCAAGATTTGCAGCTTAATTGATTTAGTCCCTTAGTGTTTAAATTCTAACTTCTAGCTTCTAGTACGGCTTGTGATAATTACCTGGACATCGCATATGTGTAGGTTGAGGACCGTGGACGGGCCATTGTGTACCTGTTTAATGTTTGGCTTGACGCCGGCCGAATACAGCAATTCGAATTCTGTCGTTCTGATCACTTCAAAGCACGCGCTAGAGCCAACAGAGTATAGAGAGAATGGGCGCCTGATTCTTATACTTCGCCTGATTTGGTATTGACCTTGATCGGGTCACATTGTTGCATCAACGATTCCATATCCATTTAAGCTGAGAAAAGAAGCCTTTCAAGCTCCTTCAAGAGCAGCAGCGGTTTGTTATATTTGAGTCTTGTTGTGGCACACCGGGTCTGAACTCGGAAGACTCAAGTTGAAATACGAGATGTTTTGAATTATTTGCACACCCGCTCACGTCGTGCGTTCTATTTACTTGGCAATTTGGACACCAGCCAGTAACTTGTGAGTATCGGTCAGGCAATATATGGTGTTTGAATAAACAATTGGCAGTAAAGTTTCACGAAGAGCAAACAGCTCTGTGAACAAATAAAATACAAAATGTTGTTTATATTGCCACGTGTGTGACTCAGATGTTTGTTTAGATCCAAGTGGGCAGTCACGAAATCGTGGCACCAAGTATCGTACGGATATCACAGAACGACACGCGGGGACTTTGGCGTTGCCTGGAAATCGATGATGTACGTTCATAGACTGATGGAGTCGGGAAATATGAAGAGAACACGGTTATCACAGGCAACACAATTTCACTTGGCGAGTGAGCCACGTTGTAGTTTTCCTATTTCACTTTATCAACACAAGTTTTCCAAATAGTAAATAGTCGCACTTGCTAAGCTTGTATGTCGGTCAAACCAAAATTAAATTGAGAATCATATCGTGTATTAAATTTTGCAAATAGTATCAGCTGAAAGTTGTTTACTGCAGTCCAGATAAAATAGCATATGGTGGCGGGAAAGTATAAATAATATTGCCTTTGTGTCAAGACGACGACTTCGTGTGATTAAAGAGATAATTCCTGGTGATTCCTACCAAGGAACCCTTACATCCGTCATTCCCTCTCTTCCTTGGCTACTGTTTCCACTGCAAGTAGTTTGTTGGTGGCCTTAGACTTAGTATGTTTCCTTGCAGTATACGCGTCGTGCTGTGAACCACACACACACACTCACTACCAGTAGAAAAGTCCTCTGCCGTACGATTTCTCAGATTTCTCTATCCAAGAAAATCCAGAAGAGTTTATAATGCGCCCATATTTTGTACGTTCACAAATTGAAGTTCCGTATGCTCTAGTTTTGCTCCACCATTAATAGTTGATTGCCTTGTGTGTCATATGCATACGGTGTTATTTATTCTTTCGTACTTCAAACAATACACTTCCTGCATTAGCATACAGAAATTTTTATTGGAATCTATAAAATTTATCTAGTCAACTGATATTTACCAATATGTGGTTTCCCCCGCAATTATGTATGATTTGACGACCATCAAAATGTTTTGTGTGTTCAGAACAGATTTTAAATCGTCTATTAAACGTTGTTTGGAAAATAAATATTTGTGTTTCGTGTTGTCTTTTCCCGATTTGCATATAAGTAGAGAAAGGCTTCGTTACGTCTTTTCAGAAACAGGTAATAAATTTGTGGAGATTAGCCATTCAAATTAGTGCAACTTTCAAACACTCCAACCACTCCAAGATCGAGTTGTATCTTACGAATGTTGTTTCCGACAACATCAGATGGGAATAATGATCCTCAACCGCCAGTGAAGTGGGCTATACTTAATTATTTGGTTTGACTGTTTCGAAAATTTATCTACTTGACAACTCCCTTTTGTCTGTCAATCAGTCAGGACTTAGAGATTTAGTTTTCAGAAATATTTTTTATTTCGCAACAAGAAACACTAAGTTTTGTAGAAGATGCAGCGGGACTTTGCTTACATTTTTCCACAGCGGTACAGAACGAACAGAAGCAGTTATGACTGTCAAAAACAAAATCTTTACCTTTTTTCAAATCAAGATGTACTTCGTTCTTAATACAGTGTTGGTTTGTTTATCAACTGGTGCCAGAAAGTTGCTCAGTCAAATTGGCGAAATTGACAAATTTAATAGTATATGATTTGCATAAAAATTAATTGCCGATACTGGAAGCCAGTTCTGACGATAGCTTCATCAACTGCACGCAAGGGCGTGCATTATTTGGCGATATACAGCCTTACAGCTGGTGTTAGGCGACCGTTTGCACCTGCACAATGACCTTGAGTTTTCTCAAGAGGGCTTACCGGAATAAGAGAGCAACTTTTGAGAACTATTGACAACCGATATTTGATTCAAATTTTAATATAAATATTTCCGTTGCTGTGTTTGCGAACTCGTGATAGTTTATTATTGAATTTGTGATCTTCTCGTGTTCTCACGATCAGTCAACGAAACTCAAAACAAGGCGAAGGTCATACAACCACTTTGTCTTTGACGTGATGCATAATGCAGCGCGTCATCTACCGAAATAAACTGATGGACAAACTCTAACCACACATTTGATTGATGTTCGCGTATGTTTGTGATGGTAGCAAGAAAGTTGTGACGACAAGACTTGTATTGGAACAGAAATGGAATAACTGTTGTTGAATTTGGCAAATATAACATAACATTCCATTTACTAGTACTTTGAAAATGAGAATGTTTACATCGGTATTTTCCAATAAATATTACTGTACAATATAAATCTCCAAGACCACCTGTGTGTTTGCCTTGACTTTGGCGGGTATTGCCGCGAAATATTGCTGGCTATTTCAGTTCTTACTCTCGTAAGCCCGGGGGGGGGACTCCCATACTGAACATGACGGGGATGATCATCGATTTTTTTCAACGAAACCCCTAAAAGGTACTAGTATGGGTGTGGCTCGAACCCATTTTAAACCCCCTAAAAGGTACGGTAAAAATAGACAATATTAAAGTATATAAAATGATATATCAGTGAACATTTTATTAGGACAAAGAAGTTGATATCGAGTTCGTTCCACTTTGACACGTTTCTGAAAAAAATTTTCATTCGGATCTAGGTATTCTGGCATATAATACATCCCTGAAAGATACCTTTTTGAATTCAAATGCTGATTTGTATCTCTAACACCCTAAGTGGTACCGCAACCTACAATTCAAACCCCTAAAAGGTACGACGATCACCTATATTCAAACTGATTGAAAACGTTTTGACCTCAAAAATTGAAAACGTTTTGAACCTGCATGCCCCTCCAGGGCTTCCGTAGCTTTCTCCATCTAGAGAAAATAAAGGAACTATTGTGTTATTGCGAAACTCCACTGCATATGATAACGTTTGCGCTGCACAGCTTTCGCCATCGCTCACGTGCATGCTCTTACTGTTGAGTGTACATTGATTACAACAGAACAGAACCAAACACCACTGTATAGCCGATAAAGTTTGAGCTGGGAAGCTTTCTCTGTCCCTCGCTTGCTCTTACTGTTGTACACTGATTACAATAGAACCGAACTGACACCGCTACATGCAAAGTTTAAGATGGTCAGCTTTCTCTAGCCGAGTCTCACGTCATCTCACTTTTGTTCGCCGATGACAATAGAAGTTAGAACCAAACAACTGAAAACAAGACTACATTCAAATTTTGAGTTGGGAAGCTTTCTCTGTCCCTCGCTTGCTCTTACTGTTGTACATTGATTACAATAGAACCAAACACCACTACATACAAAGTATGAGCTGGGAAGCTTTCTCTATCTTAGTTCTTACGTATTTAAGTATTGTTGACTCACAACGAAACTTCAGTTACACAATTCCTTCTTAAAAGTCCTTGCGAATTATTAAAGTTGTATATTATTTAATACTTATACAAAATACAACCACATCATATATTTGGCAACAGCACAACTGGTGCCAATCGCAATAGTGATGGGGCCGGATCCGGAAGTGATGTGACTGGATTATCACAACTTCCAATTCCAGATGTTCCACTTATAGATAAAGCGCCCGGACGCCGGCAACTGTCGGACAATATTTAGTCGAAATAACTTTGCAATGTTGGAAGGATACCATGCCAATTGAGGTAGTTGTTACGAGTGGGGGTTCAAAATTGGATTATAAAACGGCCGAGGCAAAGCAGTTTGCCCTCGAATATTCATATACATATTTTGGGTTCCGGTGAAAATGTTCCAATTTTGATTTTATAATCGTATCTGCAAACAAATTTGAAAAATATAAAAAACTCTACGAGTTATTGGATTTTCCATTATTTTTTGAGAATTTCAGTCGTTTAGTGCTCAATGATTTACAGCTGTCAAACTGTATCAATATTAAATGAAGCCAATTGCAACTTGTAAAATGAATCAGATTGACCCACCAAACAAATTTCTGACCTGAAGTTTGGAATATGAACATTTGATAACACGTTGCTTTACTTCAATCCGTTTCTTTAATAGGAAATCAAATTCTGAAACAACACCCATGGATACCAACTACCTTAAATACTTGTTATCTATTAATTTATTCCTGAAGGTCTTGACTACGAACATGATGATGAGATTATTAACAGGAAGAGGACATCACAACCCAAGGTGAGAAATCGCAAGTTCATCAATAGTACATGTAAAATGATCCCATCCTTCCAAGTATAACCGATTTGAAAATAATAAGAAATTATAACTATGGAACATTAACCACAGTAAGCAGTTGGTATAAATCATGGCTCCGTCATCCAGGGGGTACCAGAAATATTTATAAAGATAACAGGGACAAGGGGGGAGGTGTACTGAGTGTCCTACAGAACAGTTTTATACCC
This sequence comes from Epizoanthus rinbou, assembly GCA_025505405.1. Lineage (NCBI taxonomy): Eukaryota > Metazoa > Cnidaria > Anthozoa > Zoantharia > Epizoanthidae > Epizoanthus > Epizoanthus rinbou. Next base: position 6,924 of record JANVCH010052204.1, read on the forward strand.
AAAAATTCTAATCATGACATATTTATTTATAAATAAAATAAATATATAAATAGTCTCAGTTTGTTGTGCTGCTGAAAGCATGTTACCCTGTAATGGAGGATTTGAAGAGGCATCTTGTTGTTAAACACGAAGATGCGCTATAAAAGGCAAGGTACCTAAGGTACACCTCACTCAGCTGTCAATCAACCACTGAGGTGTACGGAGCTCTGCCTTCAAACTTCAAATTTGAAATTCAAATTGAAGAACAGTAGATAAAGCCAGCAAATGTTTCAGTGCTTTCCCGCTTCAATACTGACTTTCTCAGCTAAAATATAAATAGTCCAAGAATAGTGAACAGAGAGAAGCTAATATCTTAGTAATTACTTCTAAAAGTGTTTTAGAATCGTCTAGTTTCTCTCGAGTGTTTAATTTCATGTTTGAATTTCGCTGGATAGAATATGGCAGGACGCATTCAAGCAGAGCATCACATGTTGCAGAGTTGTGACAGAGATGTTCGCTCCACAAAGGCAGAGTGACAACTGAATGTGTCACACTCCTGACAAAGGTCCTTTTATAGTGCGTCTTCGTGTTTAACCCTAAACCTAACCCTAATCATATCCCTAACCGAGGAGAGACTGGATCTAGCATTTTCTACCAGTAAATTTAGAGTATCCCCATTCAAGCACAGTAAATTCAGTCCTAGTCCTTTGCGCGCACGACACGAGCCTACATGAACTACCATTTGTTAGGAGTTCTATCCTTCATAATGTCCACCAATCCACCACTGGGTTGTGTCGGCATCCGTAGCTGAACAGCGGAAATTCGGGTTCGCTGCGCGGTAATAACTGAAGTTGTCTTCGCTGACAACCGATCCTTGGTTTGCCTTGAATGGACAGTGAGTGGCGCTACTTTCCAGGGTCAGGGGCCAGGGCGTTTGTTGCCAGAAGTTCGCCTTGGTGTGCTTTGCGCTGTGTCCACGAATGTTCACATAGTCCACCATTTTGCACACGGCGCTTCCGTGGAAGGTCATGATGTCAAAGTCCTCGAAGTTACCGCGAACGTATAGTCTCTGTAATCAACACCATATTTGGGGAAGCTGCAAGTCGCACGCCAATGGGTTGAGCGACTTTTCAGTGAACTCATCTGACGGAGGGTCATCCGATATGCGTTCCAGTTAGGATTGTCGATATTTACTCGCGCGTCAATACTGAAGGGTTTGTTAAAGGCAGGCCAGAGTTTGTTACCCAGGGCGAACGACTCGACTAGGGTCCAGGCCATACACGGTTCACTTGTCATGTCACAGTACACGGTGATTGGTTCGCAGGGACTGGCGCCGGCTCCGTCGTAGATCTTGTAGAACCCGTTTGTCTTGAAACCTTGCTTTCGGATATCCACACAGGATCTTGGCTTGTCTTCATAGAATCCACCAAACCACCACTGGGTCGTGTCTGAGTCAGTGGCCGTGCAGCGGAATTTTGGATTGATCGCGGCGTAGAAACCGAAGTTGTCTTCGCTGCCAACTGCGCCTTGATTCGCTTTGAATGGGCAGCTTGCATAGCTGCTATCGATGTGCATGTGATATGTGGACTTCACCTGCCAGAAAGCTGCTTTGGTATGGCTCGCTTTGTGACCGCGAATGTTCACATAATCAACCGCCTTGCAAACGCCAGCACCCAGATAAGTTGTGATATCAAAATCCTTGAAATTTCCCCGCACGTAATCGGTGTGGTCAACGCCGTGTTTTGGAAAACTGCATGTGGAACGCCAGTGGGTCGAGTCGCCTTTCAAGGAAATCATCTGGTTGTGGGTCATGCGATATGCCCCCCAGTTGGGAGAGTCAAAGTTGAGAGGGAGGTCACCACTATACTCGCCTCTTCTGAAGGGTGCCAGGGTTCTGTTTCCAGTCGACCATGACTCGACTAGCGTCCAGGCCACACACGGTTCGCTTGTCATGTCGCAGTACACTCTTGTCGGCTCGCACGGGTTCGGTCCTGAGTCGTCGTAGATCTTGTAGTAGCCGTTTGCAGTCACTCCTTGTTTTCGAAGATCCACGCAGGATTTTGGCAACTGATCAGAATAATATATAGATAGTAAGACGTTGCCACAAGAGCAATAATTTTACATTATTGTTACTATAGATACAATTACTACCACTACTTCTAATGTTACTATTTCTACTGCTGCTGCTACTACTACTACTACTACTACTACTACTACTACTGCTGCTGCCGCTGCTGCTACTACTACTACTACTACTACTACTACTGCTACTACTACTACTACTACTACTACTATTACTACTACTGCTACTACTACTACTACTACTACTACTACTATTATTTATTCAATTTCGTACTTATCACACATAATTACACAGGACCAAAGTTTAAAGACAAGTCTGGGAGTCATTTGAAAGTGATTAAGTTAGTCCGTGGAAAATCTGTGAGGCTGAAATGCAAAGCGTCAGGAAATCCTCGACCAAAGATTACGTGGCACATGGATGACAAGAATCTCAGCCGAACCCAGAAACAGCAGCATTTGACCGGGGGAGGCTGGATACTAGCATTTGATCATCTATTGATGAGTGATGCCGGGAAGTATACGTGTATAGTACGCAACAAGTACGGTACCATCAGCAGGATATTCCACATCAGAGTTGCCCGTTAGTATAAATGTTATTGTTCTTACTGCGCGTGCGTGATATTAAACAGCGCGGAGGAATAGATAATAGATAGATAGATAGATAATAGATAAATAGATAGATAGATAGATAGATAGATAGATGAGATAGATAGATAATAGATAGATAGATAGATAGATAGATAGATAGATGAGATAGATAGATAATAGATAGATAGATAGATAGATAGATAGATAATAGATAGATAGATAGATAGATAGATAGTTAGATAGATAGATAATAGATAGATAGATAGATAGATAGATAATAGATAGATAGATAATAGATAGATAGATAGATAGTTAGATAGATAGATAATAGATAGATAGATAGATAGATAGATAGATAGATAATAGATAGATAGATAATAGATAGATAGATAGATAATAGATAGATAGATAGATAGATGAGATAGATAGATAATAGATAGATAGATAGATAGATAGATAGATAGATAGATAGATAGATAGATAGATAGATAGATAGATAGATAGATAGATAATAGATAATGGATGGATGGATGGATAGATGGATAGATAGATAATAGATAATGGATGGATGGATGGATAGATGGATAGATAGAATTATTTAAATCGAGTGCTGTCTTGTCTCGGATGCCCTAGGAGGAGGCGATAAAAGAAAACAAAATGGCGCCACGGTTATCATCGAAATATTTGGCACTGGAATTTGGACTCAGTTGCTAGAAAGTGGGGTAACTTAGCTCAGAGTTGGTTCAATTTTTAAATTAAATTCGTTCTTTTAGGATTGAATACGTACTCCGCTGCTTATATAGTATTATATAAAACATTCCTCAGAAACCACGTTACGTAAACTCGATATGACAGCACAAAACAGTATAAGTCGGTAACCAAATAGTTACAGTATATTCTCTACTAAGCGGAATAGATCAATCAAGCGATTTTTAACTACAAGTTTACCATCGTTGTCGTCACCGTTATTATCATTGTTATCATTATTATATTTTTAAAATCAGTTTAATATTTTTAAACATCATAAATCGTTACTACTTTTTCCCCTGCACAGAAAAAGATCCCTCGATCTCGAAACCCAGGAAAGAAATAACTGGAACCAAGAGAGGAATGACTATTGATAGCGACGCACTGCGCAACGTGACAGTCACTGAGGGCGACAACGCTACGTTTGTGTGTAAAGCTATCGGGGAGAAGCAGCCAGTTCATGTATTCTGGTTAAAATTGAACTGGAAAAAGTTGAACTATTCAGCTCCAGCTACCAAGAACGAGAGTGTTAGCGACTATCAGCTGATAACACACACCAACCACACGCGCCGACAGAGGCTGTTCGCTGATAAACCGATAACAGTACCGGGGACACGGAAGGTGACTGTGATTCTGTCATTTATTTATGTGTATTTATATGCTTGTGTTTCGAGAATCTCTATAATCAGATTGAACTTTGTCTTGTCCTAGAGAAAAATGCGCAGAGTTTTCATTCATGAAATGACTGCGGCAGATAATCCATCCGAGCATGCACGAGTGCAAAGTTATCCCAACCCTAGTCTACATAGTAAATGTTTATAAC
>JANVCH010052314.1:0-11136 GCA_025505405.1 Epizoanthus rinbou
GATCTTTGGTTTTGATCGCCGAATTCAGGACTAAAAACTTAATTTATAAGCCTCAAAGAGGCTTTTCATGTTATCCAGGTTTTGTTATCTGCGGTACAGCGGGAGGATTCAACAGCAGCTGTGGTCCAGAGTCTCACTCTGTGGAACAAAAGTTTTACAACCAAGAGAACCGTACTCGTGGAAACACTTTCGAACAATCATGGGATCAGAACTCGCGGCAGACGATCGATTAAATCTGATCACAAGAAATTTACAGGTAGGAATTTATCGTGTGTTAACTTTGAACCAATGAAAGTGCAACAAATCGTAAGAGGAAGAAATACATCAGTTCATTGAAGATTATTTTTAATGAGTATGAATATATGACCGGTTAGTTCTGCTTCAATACACGTGCATTTCCGGTATTTTATTAAAACATTTTTAATTTATAGAAGTGGTTGTAGACATTTATTATTTCAGTCACCTCAAAATATATTGGATTTAGGCGGTACGAATGTCATCTTTATTCCCGTGGCTCGGATGAAAGTGACAAGCACATATATATATGTGATGTATTAATCGGTTTCTAGTTTTCCGGCCCTGATGGCTGATGCAATAGCAGTAGATCAAATATGCAATGGTTATACATCAATTTTATGTTTTCTGATTGGTTAAACAATCGCCTCTGTAAACATGGAAACTAAAGCGATAGAAACAATTTCCGTGTTTTGATTTACTCATTTAGTGAAACAAATTATAGAATTTGCATCATTCAATATAATGAAACCATATGAACCTGTGATATGAAATATCTTCAGCAATACCAATAAATAAATTATTATGATCAGAAAACCAATAGATCAGTACTTCTTAGTTAATTGGCATCACTTGATATCAGCCAATCAATGAACAAATAGAAGAAGCGACTGTTTGCAGTCTATTGCTCAGACAGCATGGTAACTTAATAAGGATCCTCGGGGTTTTTTTTCCTTCTCTTTTTCATGGCCCACGTGCTTTGCGCTTCGCCATAAAATGAAGGGAAAAAATTCAGTCCATAACTTACTGTACGGACCTTGCTCTCGGCTAAAAAGAGGTACATACATGTACAAACACACATGTACATCATAGTAATAATACTTGTAATAATTGTTGATAATAATACATGAGTATATAAGTATATCTAAGCCAACTAATGATGATGTTTATTATAAAATACATGAACATCTTACTGAGTGCTTACTATACTCACAAGTTTGCACCCTTCACTTCAGGAAGTTCTTGGTGAAGACAGACTGAAAGCTATCATACAGGAGAGATCTCTAAAGCTTTACTGGGGCACAGCTACCACCGGCAAGCCACATGTGGCCTACTTTGTACCGATGACTAAAATAGCAGACTTCTTACATGCTGGCTGTGAGGTAATCAAAACTAGATCATTGACATAATGTGTGACTCAGATTGAAGACTTATTTTTAATTAGTTTTCTTTTGATCTGTGCACACAAGGTAACCATCTTGTTTGCTGACCTTCATGCCTACCTGGATAACATGAAGGCCCCCTGGGAGTTACTGGCTCACCGTGTCAAGTATTATGAAGAGATTATTAAGGTAAGATTTGACTGTTATTCCCAGGCGGGGGTTACTTGAGAAGATGATTATCAGGGGGAGGAAGACCCCCTGGGAGTTACTGGCTCATCACGTCAAGTATTATGAGGAGATCATCAAGGTTAGATTTCACTGTTATTCCCAGGGGGTACTTAAGGAGATTATTATCAGGGGAAGGAAGGCCCCCCTGGGAGTTACTAGCTCACCACCTCAAGTATTATGAGGATCATATCATCAAGGTAAGATTCACTGTGTGTTATTCCCAAGAGGGGGAGGGTACTTGAGGAGATTATTATCAGGGTGAGGAAGGCCCCCTGGGAGTTACTGGCTCACCGTGTCAAGTATTATGAGGATCATATCATCAAGGTAAGATTCAGTGTCTGTTATTCCCAAGGGAGTGGGGGGTGGTACTAACTACTTCAAAGAGATTATTATCAGGCTCACTGAGGCCTTCCAAGCTATCAAGCGACAGGTGACATGGCTTCAAAGACAGGCAACAAACAACTTGGTATTCGATGACAAGTGACAGGAGTTTACTGAGAACAATTGAAAAAAACTGACAGCGACATTCTCTTTCATTTTCCTTATTTTTGAGGTGACATAATTAACATTGGTTACGAAGCAACAAGTGACACCAGCACCCCCCCCCCTTGAAAGGACTCATACATGTGGGATATCATTTTTGGATTGATGGGGCACACAGTCATGTACATACATGTAATTATTTGATTTACTATGTAATTATATGTCTTTGATTGTATTCAAATAATTAACAATTAGAAGCCAAAGTAATTTTCTTGAAATCTTGGTGAATAGTGACTAGTTTTAGAATAATTACCTCCATAGATGCTTTGCATGTCAATAAATATAGTCATGTGTCTGTATTCTGCCAATGTTTGCCTCAATTTCAGACAATAATGTTAATTGTTTGAATGGAATTTACTGAACCTTCCTGTGATATAATTATAAATGAAAATATATAATGTATAGTGGAATACCTGTGGAATCAAATATTTTAGTTAACTTTATAGATCTCAAAAGTGACTTTAGCAGAATAAAAGTTATTTTGAGTGAAATTAATGCAATTATCATCTTGTAGGCTAAAGTAGAAATCAGACGGCTACTACCAAGCGGGCTTCAGGAATCAATCAGCAAAGTTCGATCTAGTGTGGTACGTAAAACAGCCCAATGGCCTTACATGTAACTATTGGTAGTAATAGCACATACTTGTACAATCATGTAGGTCGACAGGCAGGTTTATTGAGAGCCAAAGGGTCAAGTAATATTGCGGTCCTAATGCATACCCCCTCTACAGTGATTGCACGAGAAACATTTATAATATTAAACAATAAAAATATAATTTACATGTACATGCAAAATGTGCAACTTACTGAATTACGCTTGCAAGCAGCTGTTCAGAATGTTTGATGTAAAGAAGGATGTTGATGACATTTATGGAAGTTTAATTGTAGCAATGGACTAGGTCATATTTGTTTGACTAGGTGCCCCTCCCCCACCTGTTTTCCATTTTCTTGTACCACCAAATTTGGCGAATGGCTTACTCGTACACTATAGCAGTTATGACCTCATGTTTAAGCAACTCTTGTTCTTATAAGCAAAGCTCATTTCATGGTTAATGCAGTTGTCATGGCAACCATATAGGGTCTCAAATGCACCTTTTTGATATTTAATTGCTTTTTTCTCAAAAATGAGCATGGTGACCCCCATTTTTTATTGTTTTATTCTTATTGGCATTAAAAGAAGAAACTTTTAGGAGATTTTAAAAATTACATCGTCTGGATTTGGTGCTACCTTAAATTACCAAAAATTTAGGTGGCACCAAATCCACACTGTCTAGTGTCCCCCTAGTGTTTTTATTTGGGAGGGGAAATTTACATGTTGAAAAAGTTAGAAAGATGCTGTGGGATAGATTAAAAAGAACACTTATCTTGTTTCAGATTGAAGCATTTTTTGAAACCAATAAATTTACAACACTTAGACTAGTAGCACAGAGCTCTGCTGAGCATGATTTCTACAAGATTAGTGTGTCTTGATTGACATAATAATGACAATATAAGTTCAATTATTACATGTTGAAAATGGAAGTGACATGGGAACCATAACTGGTATTCAGAACTTTGTAATATGTGTTTACCAACTTCAGAATTTAAGCACCCAATTAAAATTAATATATGCTCCTCTCAACAAAATGTCCCTCTAAAAAACATCCCTCTCAAATGGATGCAACCAAAGACTGAAAAAGACATAAACACCTCTGTCAATACAATTGCATGCATAATTATATAATTACTTACTTGTGAGTATGTTTTGTTCAGCTACAATCTCTGCCAGTGAAAGTCTTTTACAACCACTGAGTAGGGATTGGGAATGTTTCTGCAACCAGTTTTTATACATGATGAAATCTTGTCTTGAACCTTTGACGTAATTCAAGTTGTACCACAAATTCGTTATTTCTCATTCTGCTATTGATAGGCTTATGCTATTTCTGCCATTGCCAACTGGGACTGGCCTGAGGCTTGGCCAAATTTGTTCAACCAACTGATGCATGCACTGACAAGTGGAGATAGCAACCTTGTACATGGTGCAATGAGGGTTCTTACAGGTATGATGTATATGTGTGCAATGTGAAGCATGTATTTCTCGCAGTCAGTATTTTTCAATCATGTATTTCTCGCAGTCAGTATTTTTTCTGTCTGTCTGTCAGTCTATCTGAGTGTCTAGTAGTACAATGTGTTGACAGGTTTTGTCTGTCTGACTGGCTCTGTCTGTCCGCCTGTGAGTTAATCTATGCCCATGTATCTGTCTAGTGCAGTGTACATGTATTGACAGGTTTGTCTGGCTGACTAGCTCTGTCTGTTTGAGTATCTGCCTCTGGTAGACTAATTTGTAAGAAAACCATAATTTATTCATTAATGCACACTGGCCAAATATAAAGTTATCAAAGTACATGACTGTACATGTACATGACTGTACATATATTCAAAATCTTCAAGTGCATGGTTGTCTAGTTTTACCTAAAAGTTCTTTACTATGGAAGCATGCAGGCGTGTTTGACCATGTTTGGCGGTCGATGCTCGAGTGTGACTCATTCATTAAATAGATATTTACAAACAAGGGGTTAGTACATAAGTGTACATATTATATTGATTTTGTATGTTTTTTGTTTCAGAATTTTGTCGAGAAGTGACAGGTATGCAGATGCCACAAGTTGCTCCAGTTATTTTACCAGAGATGTACAAGATATTTGCACAGGCAGAGGTACATTATGTATTTGTTTGTAAAATATTGAATGTAAATAGCAAATTTGTGTACATTCAGAGCATTTAAGTTAGTACAGACTGATGTACTTATTTTGATTTTTCATTTCCCCAATGTTGGTATATTGTAATGGCTGGTACTTGCATATAGACCGTTAGAAAGTACAATTATAATATTGTATCACTTTCCTTGAGATTTCTAAATGGAAACATACATGTACATGTATTGAACAGTAATTGTTTTCTTCTTATGCTTTTGAACTTCTGTTAACTTATGAAAAGCACGGCTTAATGACATTCCTTTGAATCCTTAATTGAACCTGGTGCCAAACACAAAGCCTGTGAACACAAACATTGGAAATAAAACAAAAACAGTGAAGGTCTTCTTTGAAATCAAAGGCTTCAATTGATGACCATCACCATCAGGATGGATTTTTTCTCAATACATGTAACTGATTGAAGTAGCTGGTTGGTTTTTCCTGGCTTCTGGCTGTTAGGGACAGCCCTAGCTGTTGTAATCTAGAATATGAAGTCAATAATCCTATTAATAGTACATCTCAAAGTCTAGAAACTGAACCAAGTTGCTGCACCAAAGTTACATGATTGTAAATGCATAATCTGTGTGTGATATATACACAAGTTGAGCAAAATAATACCTTAGCTGATAGTTTAATTACGTGTATGCACATGTACAGCAATCTCTTGGCTTATTTCAAATGATAGTCTGTATTAAATAGTGATAATTAAAATGAGGCATTATATAATTAATTATACATGTATCGATCCTTAATGCCAGATCTATACTATCATGATGGTTCTGCCTTCAATCTAAGATTGAAGAAGCCAACGTGACGTATCAGAGCTGGCGCTTAACTCCAGTGACTGTAGCATGAAGCAACTGAGAATATTACTACGTATACTCCCCTCTGGATGGGATGCTAGTCCATCGCAGGGTTACTCCCTCCCCCTCCAGCATTTTGTGAGGATTGTCCCCCAACAATTTGCCAGTTACCCATTTATACACCAGGGCCTAGTTGTTCGAAAGTAGGTTAACTTTACCCCAGGGTTAGGCCAAATTTCAACTGGAAATTTCTTCATCTAGGAATACGTAATATGGTGCTTATTAAGTACATGTAGTCTTGACCTAACTCATAAACCCAATTATATAGGTCCAACGTGTCATCCCAAATCAGTCCATAACGAAGTAAACCAAACAGTGGGTTAAAATTTTAACCCTGGGTTAAGGTTAACCCACTTTCGAACAACCGGGCCCTGGGTGAAGAGAAGCACTGATAGTAAATGCCTTGCCCAAGGACATTACGTGACACCAGTTGCAGATATGATCCCAGGCTTGAACCATTGACCTTTTGGTCTCAAGTCCAAGGCACTAACCACTAGGCCATCATGACTCCAATCATGATGGAAGAGCTACAGATAAACCAGCAGTTGTGAAGTGAAAGTCCACTTGGTAGTAGGATGCACTACTAAGACTTCTTCTTCCTTTCCTTCGTAGGTGTTCAGTGTGAGGACAAGGTCACGGGCAGTCGACATTTTTGATGCATGTGCTGGAATTATACACTCTTTGAGAGAACAAGACAGGGTGTGTAGCATTTATGTTAACTACCTCTAGAATAAGACATGTCCGATGACAAACTAGTCTGCTAATTTAGCCAAAAGAATTAAGGATCCAATAACAATTGAAAAACTCTTATCTCGGATTTTACTCTTTCACCTGACTCAAGGTCAAGGGGCTGAATTAGCAGACTACAAAGACGAGCCCCAGGCCTGTATTAATACTAAGTCAATCTATGTTAATATACAGGGTTCTTGCAGATTCGTAAAAAGTTTTAAAAAGTTTTATGTTGATTTTTGCATTCTTAAGGCCTTGAAAAGCTCTTGCATTTTTCAGAACTGATGCTTTAGGTCTCAAAATGTTTGAAATTTCCCAATATGTTGAATTCATATTTTCACAGATTACAATTTGTAGTTTCTAATGTCAATTGTTTTGTGATCAGCTTTGTTGCACTCATTGCCTGGGGTGATTGAGTCCTGTTTCTCAGAAAAATAAGTCTTAAATTTTTTAATTATTTATCTTAAAATGTCTTAAAACAGTCTTAAATTAATTTGGTTGCAGGAACCATACATATGTACATAGTTTTTCTTTCTCCTTTATTCCATATATGTATTTTCACCAGATGGGTTTCTTTCTTTCCTATACTTTCATATATGTATTAATAAGATTGCATCCTTCTGGATCCTCCTACCTGCCCCTAAGTTTGCAATTCGTTGCATGTATCATTCACTTGATCCTTAGGTTTAAAAGCAATTAAAATTAATCAAAATTACATAAAATATGTTTCTTATTAAATCATAAAACATAAATTAAATAATGTTACATAAAACATGTTTCTTATTTAAACTAACAATGGAGTAGACCAGTCTGTTGCCCTACCCCTCCCATACTGATCTGCTCTTGACACGTGTTACTAGGATGCGTAAACTTTAAATACAATGTTGATTACAATATTTACCCCCGGGGTGCGATAAGCTTTAATTTTGCAATCAAATGTAAGTTATTTACATTCCACAAATAATCCCTATCCTTCCAGCTTATTAGATTAGACATTTCCCCCATATTGTCTCCGCCCTCCATAGGACAGTCAAATGATCATTAAACATTTCTCCCTCACCTTTAGCAATCCCCCCCTGGTAAAATGTTAAAATCTAGGTTGTCTGTAACTGCATTTCCTGCATTTGAGAGCAATTTCTGTATTCTCGACACTTGCTTCCTTTGTTGAAACCCCGTTGAAACCCCAAAGTAATCAAGAATACTGCTTTCACGTTGAAATGTGTGCTTCATCTTCGTATTGACGCCATTTTGATACCCAGCATTCAGTACAAGCATAAACAGTTTTGGACCCAGCCCTTTCCTCGCGCTTGTTTGCCTGAGAGTTCTGCCTCAGCGACACATTTCATTCATGCATTGCAGGTTGACATTTCAAACATTTTTTAAAAACAAACCAAGCACAGAAGAAGTAGAAGCTACATGTAGCATAATTTGTTCAGAAATGTCATAAGAGCCATTTTTTAAATGTTGACTGCTAACCGTCTGAAAATAATAAAATTGTTCTAAAGAACTTGTACAGTTGCTGGCACTGCAAAGTACATGTAAGAGAAGATGGAGGAAATCGCTGGTTGCTGGTACTTCTGGAGAAACCTGTAAATAATATTTTTCATCAAATTCTCTCTCCTCTGCCCAGGGTCAAGTCCCCTCCCCACCTCCCACCCAGAAGCTGATGATACTCGTAGAGTAAATGTACATTTTGATAATTTTCTACATGATTGCACTGTTTTTAGGGAGCACCAAAACAGTTACTCTACCCAGTTATTCCTCAGTTTACTCAAGCATTTGTGCATTCCCTGGCACTTCCAGACAGTGAGACCTCAGACTGTGGGCTCAAGATGGAAGTCTTAAAGGTACAAAAACCAAAATGTTTGTTACTATTACTTCTTGTTACACAAATAATTTATTATTTTGGTGAATGTTGACCTACTGTATGGGTTGAAAACATTTGTGAGTCCAAACATGTGATATGGGTATGTTGCAAGACAGTTATACAAACCATCAGATAGAATTGTGTATATATCATGTAACTACATGTACAGTTCTAGTATAGAGTTTGCACCTTATAAATGCTGTACAGTACAATAGGAAAAACTTGTTTTTTTACGTTTGAGCAAATTTGTCCAAGAATTATTAATACTGCTTTCATTTGCTCATCACAATTCCAATGGAAACAGATCAAAGCATCATTCCAATTGATGAATAACAATGCAGACAGCCATTTCAATGTCCTGGCTGTGGAGTAGAGTAAAGCCTCAACAGTTGGGGCCCAGCTACGAGACATTGCCAGGCCCAAGAGGCAGACAGATCTTTTGCTTCTCTATAGGAAGATCTAGCATCACTGAGATTGGCTGCTCAGGGTAAAACAAACCTTGTGGCAATCGAGTGAGTGATCACACCTGTGAGTGTTGGGTAGCCATAATAATAATAATAATCTTCATTTATTTATACACGTGCACAAAGGAGCTTAAAAGAGCTCGTTTAAAAAGTGGACATATCTACATTATTATATAATTATACAATTTATAACAAAATATTCAATAAAATCACCCTGACCCTAACCCTCACTTCAGCCCCAACCCTAAACCCACTCCCATCGAATAATTGAATTCATGGTAACAATTTTAATTTGAGCTTGTGACGCAACTTGCTCTCGTTTCTTGCACGAATATCGAGAGGTGAAAACGAATAGCAGTGGATTCGGAGGTTGATAAACAGTATTCGCTGGTTTGGCATATTATAAAATGTATATAAATACAGTGAATAAATACAGAATCATTATTTGATGGAATATTGTTGAATGCAGTTTTAAGTGTGTAATTATGTAATCAATTAGAAAGTTTAGCGAATGAGACAAAGTATGATTTTTTTTTAAAATTTTAGTTTCTTAAAAAGTTGGCTCGGTCGGTTGAGGGGAAAAACATTTTATGGATATCAGGAGCTGTTACTTTTATTGTTACTGTTATTTCCACTATTCTTGTTCAATGTAAGCAGAATAAATTACACATCAAAAACTATTGTTTTCCGCGCTTACTTTGAGCATACAAACTTACGGTTCTCATTAAATTTGACTCAGTAATATAAATTTAAAATGGTTAAAATTATACAAAAGTGCTATACTACTCATATATTTAGACGGCAGTATCGAAGCAGAAATTAATAGTCTACACGCGAGCCCATTGAGCATATGGGGAGAAAATGAACACAGAAAACCATTTCTAGAATTCAAATTAAGCAACTTAGAGTTGCATAGTTACTCATAAAGAACCATATAAATTGTAAATTATAATACTAAAACACCTATAAATGTTGGCTTGATATATTTGTTCACTCGTGAAGTCGCGTTTACCAAAAACGCACGCAGACTTTCATAAATGGTTTTGCAGGTTTAGTCTCACGTGGCAGAACTAAATAATATAAAACCAAAACCAATACTATTTCGGAAGCAAGCGAATCAAATAGTTGATATCGTCTCATTAAAGCACCATATAATCTTGTTTCTATTAATTGTTTTAAAAACTTTAATATAATGTATGAACACTTTAGTATATATCTGACTGAATTTTTCAAAAGGTTGCTATTACTGTTTTAAGCTAAGCACCGCACAGCACCCCCCCCCTTCCAAAATCCCATTTGGCTGCCTTATTATAGATAAAATTCTGAAAAAGCACTCCGAAGAACCAAGTTCAAGGATTCTAATAGGTGTTTGTTGATTAATATGAGCCGGAAGCTGCATTTTAAGTTCGACATTTGTAAGGAAAAGACGCGAATTGATCTGAAACGGCAGTCTGTAGTATGGCGCTGAGTGGCGAAACGGCACTTTTGGTCAACAGATTCAAGTCAAGTTGTGGATACCAGAAATTGTTCGTACTGCATCCGAATTTATAGATCTTAAATCGAACTTTAAGATGACGTTTAGTGCATCGATTTTGGACGAGGCAAACCGGAGTTATATCTATCTGAAGTTAGGCAATTTTAGTGAAAATGTTGATGTTTTCTAGCATTTGGGAGTAACCTTGTAACTCCAGTCAGATATACTCCACAGCAATAAGAAAACAGTTTGGGCTATCTCAACAACACATACAAGAAGGAAAGTAAAGCATTCTACCGGACGATTTATAGTGCTAATGTACTCATGAATTTCGTTGTTTTATCTAAAACATAACAGAAGATCGATTTATGGTGGTAAGCTTGTTCATAACTTATTAATAGAAGTTAAGCAAAAACTCTGACCTCACACCTCAGTGTCTTAATTTTTTAAAGGTAGTTTTTATGAAAAGGCGTGCAATGTAGGGTAAGAATATTCGATATACTAGAGGGAAAGATACGGCAGATAAGATGAATTTGTTTGCTTTTTTCGCACAAAATTGCACAGCAATTCCAGTGTATTTCTTTCCCTTGTAGTAAATTCGGTCAAGGGCTGCTAAGTACCCGTATTTCCAGGGGCGGATCCAGGAATATTGAAAGGGGGGGAGGGGCTAAGATGTTCTAGGGGGTCCGGGGCATGGCCCACGGGAAAGTTTTGAAATTTACGTTTCTGAAATCGCTAGAAATGCACTAAAATCTTGTTTTTTATAAAACAATTATTAAGAAAATCCCAACTCAGCACCCATAAAATAGCACACCCCCCCCCTTGGATCCGCCATTCATT
>JANVCH010052425.1:0-11135 GCA_025505405.1 Epizoanthus rinbou
GAAATATGCATACGCTCGACCAAGCGGTCATCCAGAACTTTCTGATTAAGCGCGCGAATTTTGCAGACTTTTGACTCAATCAGCTCTTTCAGATTTTCATCTATACTATGCGATTCAAGGAAAGCACGTTGCCTGACTCGTGAATTTCACGTTAAATTTAAATCGAAACATTATTTACTCATGAAATATAACGTACAATACCCTCGTCAGACAGTGAATTTTCCTATAAAATTGTTCTGATTTATCCAATAAGTTTTGTTCAAATGTAGGTCATTTTTTGTATTAAAATACAATGATTGATTAATCCATGATTTTCTGTAGACTGTAAACATGTTTAAAGAAACAAGAACCATTTCAAAATTTAAATTGTCAAAATGGCCTGAAAACTTTAATTAACCGCTTGCTTTGTGTATATATCATAAGATATAAACTATAAAATGCTGTAAGTTTGTTTGTACGCGAATCAGTATTGTCATGGAATATAACGCTGATCCGAGGATTACTGCCAAAAGGCTAGCAAGTAAACAAGTACCAGAAAAATAATTGCATGCATGCAAAATAACTTGCATCATTTTGAAGTATACAGAACTCTGAGTTACACGACATATATCAAGGGAACACACCAGAAATTGCTTCGACATTAGCGAAAAAACAGGGCGCGGGGAATTTTCAAGTATTTTTTTCCTTCCGCTCTCGTTCTAATTTGTTGTCGGTCAGACGGTCTGCCCCTGGTTCTCCGAGGATGGGTTCGTTCCATCTCACGGCCAGGTGCCAAGCCATGGGTCTGCATGATGCCATGGTACAACGGTAGTACATATAGACTTGCGCCCACGAGCTCCACATGAAATGGCGCCGATGAGATCTGAACAAATACTCAATATCAAAACAATTCCGGGCGTGTTCCCTTGCATGTACCAAGTGTATATGATTGGTGACATTGATATGCCCATTAATTCAAACACCCAATACCTGTTGCGCAGGCGTCATTGAATTGCCCTAGGCGCTAGGCGTCATTGAATTGCCCTATTTCACTATTACGTCACAGGTACTTTCAATGTAATGAACAAAAAGTGATTTATTTTGCTAATAAATGTTCAAATCAATCAACTTTATTTTACATTTCACTTGTATTATCATATTAACCGTGAAATGTAGCAACAGACTTGTTTCACAGCTCGCAGGTGTCTGATACGGCCTGAAATGTGGTTTGTTTACATTTCGTTTTCCCCCACTTTAAGCCCACAATGCAACAGTATCACGGATTTTATAAGTACAGATTCAAAGACGGCTTCACAAATTTTATATCGAAAATTAACTAAAATGTATAGAAACAAGGATTTCTCCGTTTTAAAGGCAAAAAATTTAAGTCCTTGCGTATTTTTCTAAAGTTTGTAAAATGTAAACAAGCTGTGACGTAATAGTGAAATAGGGCAATTGTGTAGTACACCTTATTTCAGACATCTCACCAAAATCTCTACAATATTTCAGATCAAAACGGCGAAAGTCGCAAACCATACCCTTAAGATACCCGTGTAGCCCATTGTAGGGAGTACTCCGACATGTCAAGCCTTGCATCAGTTCGTTAGCGAAATTTCACTGAATATTTAAATTTTATCATGTCACTATATGAAACGAAATTACAAACGCTGGTCCATTGTTTAATACTACATTTATTACGTGTTCCTCCATAAAATGCCGCATTCACCAAGGACAATTTTAGTGAACTGGTTTCCAAAGTATTGAATTAATATATCACACACGAGAAAGAGTGTGTTTGATCAAATTAATTTCCAAACTCCTTCACGATTGATATTGAACGAAGACACTTTTCTCTTGACACTGACAGCAGGGCGTTTAATTATTAAACCAAAGAAAGGGCTTCCAGATCCAGGCCATGCCGGGAGGGCAGGGAATTTGACAAAAACAAATGCCTAGGGGTTACCCGTGGGGAGGGGGGGTACCGTATGGATAAAAATATGAGTTTACAGTAAATCTATACCGAATGATTCAGTATTGATTACAAACACGAGTTCCTCGTGATTGCAAACTACAGTACAGACACTGATCGAATGCAGCAAGAAAACTGAATTCGTTTTGACATTACTCACCGTATGGAATGACTGGAATATTCAGAACACCTCTTCACTCCATGATCCACCCTGATAAAACATCTCAGGTAGCTCTTTTCTTCTGTAAAATATCCAGTCGATTCCCCGGTTTCCTGGGTGTTGTGAAACGTGGTCAAACATGATATTGCTTTCCTTTTGTTTATGTGCCAAAACTCGAGTGTTGCTTGAAAACATTCACATTTGCATTTCCGATGTTCGTAAACAGCGTACATGCTTTGACAATAATAAAGCCTCACGATATTCTCAAATAACTATTCCTTCCCTTTTTGTGTCTATGACGTTTTCCCGTAAATATATTTCCTTCGCATAGAAATGTTCGTTTCTTTACGACGCCTGATTGATCGAATGCAGCAAATGTAGTAGCCGTGCAGTGCAAGAGACTGAACCAAGAGAAATTTGGAACATAACATTGGAAAAATACACTGCATCTTCCACCGACATACAAGCACTGGCAGAGCTTTAATTGTTTCGCGAGCGTAAAGGGCACGGGTTTTGCTAAAACATGGAATGACGGAAACGGAAACGGACACGGAATGACGGAATAACGACACGGAATACTAAAACACGGAATTAAAAAAATATAATATAAAGGAAACGAGAAGATCAAATAAAAAGAAGATCAAATAAAATATACAAATTGCATTACTGAAATACAGTGAACCAGTTTATCGCTGTCATGATAACAAGAGGCTGCTGCGCACAGCCAGGGGGGGAACCCTCGATGTGCAGGGTGGAACTGGGCAAGGATCGCGTGGTAGACGTCATATGTACAGCATTTCGCAAGCAAGGACGCAAGTGGCAGCGTTATATGGACAGTCTCGACACATAAACTAAAAAGGAAACCAAAACTGGATTTAATGCTGTTATCAACGTACTAAGCCGCGCCTTTTCACGCACGGTTGCACAGTTCTTAATAGTCCAGTAAACTTACCGGTCAACATGCAACAAATTGCAACAGAAGGTTTTTCTTCAGAATATTGTTTATGGACCCCTCTAGAGTCATCAGAAAAAAATCGACAAAAAACGGAGCACGGCAAGAACTTTAGGATTTGCTTTAGGGTTCTCATACGCGAGGTCTAGACCAACATGAGAACGAGGCTCAAAACCGGAAGTAGTTTTATTTCCCTATAATCTCGTCGGTTTTTCGCAAAGTAAGAACTGGAATCACATCAGCAATGCTTTCATTTATCTGTTTGCCAATTTCATCACTTTATTCGGTGATTCGCGAGTCGAACTTCACTTTACGAAATGATATACGCTTGGCATAAAATTCATCAAAAACGCCAGCACGTTTCGTGGCTGTTATAACTTTGTGAATTTTGATCCAACTGCCACCAAATTTCACATGCACTAAGTACTCACAAAACTAAAAATTTATATCGTTTTGGAATTTTCAAATTAACGGTTTTTGGCGGGAAAATGACGTCATCAATGTAGTCCCTAAATTTCAAATAAGATATATATGAAAATTTCGAGAACGTGATGTAAAAGAACATACCGAGTATCTGAAAAGATCATATATCAAAACTCTTTCTGTTGAGAAGTTATGAGTCTTTAAAGTTTGAATTTTTTACCATTTTGTTACTAAACATTTTTGTTTTTTCTCACAGTTAAGTTCATAACTTCTCAACGCAAAGAACGTTTGAGATACCGTCTTAGGATTTGTTACTGTCTCCATGAGTTCTTTCAACTTCTCAAAAAACATCTCAAAGGTGTCAATCTGAGCCTGGGGTCCGCAACAGAGGGAAGCAGATTGTTCAACTGCCCTATCACGCTCAGCATTTCTAAAACTAGTTGGTGCTGTCATCGTCCTCCTCTACATCAGCGTCATCGGCAGGGGAATTTGTGCAACTACTGCCCTTGCACTGCCCACAAGCAGGAGAGCACTCCAGTCCGTTTTTTCGGCAGGTGCATCTACGGCTGCTACAGTCTGATGAGCAATTACATCTTATGATGCGCAGGAGAGCGTCAGGTGCAGCAGGTCTGTCTGTCATAATAGGACCAAGCTGCTCCTGTCTAACTGACCATCCCCATTTCTATGCTTCCGTCGGATTGCCGTCCTCTCCTTTCCATTGTTTTACCTGCAGGTAAACCCTTAGGCTGTGCTTCTCTGCAGCAGCGGACGTGGGAGGGAGGGTCTGTGGTTGGACTTGTGCCTTTCTGTTGACGAGTTTCTCGCAGTACTTCCTATACCTTAAGTGATCTAGCTTCTCTCCCTTTCTTCCATTCAGTAAAGACACAAGCGCCATTTCGCCAGCCTCTATGATATCCCCAGGGGATGTGTCGGCTCGATGAAACACTGATGCTTGCTCCCGTAAGTGTGGACATTCGACGAAATTCTTCAGAGCCGCTCCCTTACCGATACCGTAGATGCGGGACGTCGTATCGCAGTCAAGTATTGCGTGGATAAACAAAATATTAGAGCAAAGTTCATTACCGAGTTGGGTCTTAACATTCTTGACCATCAAGACCCGTTGTTGTTTCGCGTTACGCTTTGCCTGCCCTCTGGTTTGAAGATCAGATCTTTCATTGCCACGTCGTAATAGTAAAGAAGGAGCACGATAAGATCAGTGTCATCACCGATATTCTTGGCTTGCGATGTCTCGACTGCTGTCTTGACAATTAAAACATCGGCATCACCGTTTGCTTGCAGGGTCACACAGCCGTTGTCATCCAGCTTCTTGCGCAGCATCTCGATGAAGCGTTGTTTGTTCTTATAATTGGCGAGGAATGCTTCTTTCTTCATGGTCGCTTTCATGTGTGACGTGAACGTTACGGTGGATCCAGTCTTGTTAGCAGCGCGTCTTTGCTGGGTCATGCTTTTCGTGGTTAGATTCTCGTAGCCATCGAATACAATGATGGCTCTGCCGTACTTGCGCCTCACGTGCCTACAGTAGATCTCACACAGCTCATCGTATGTGGCTGATCCTGGAGTGGGCCACGAGCATCTGTGCAGGAGTGCACCACCATCCAGTACGTACTGTGTCTCGCCTGTCTGAGGATCATCCTGGCCTCCAGCCATTGACCACAACGAATCAGCAAGAGCTGGCTTGTTGGCGGGACGCATGAGACCTGGCGCTTCAAAGAGCGATGCTGGATATGTGCAAATCTCATACTGGAAAACCTCCTCCATATCATCAGAGGTGCAACATGCAAGGACGAGTCGCTGAAACAGGAGCTGCGGATCCACTTGCACCTGTTCGTTGTCAATCCTAACAGACGAGGTTGCTCCGAGGGTGACAGCCTTGGAGCTGCGCTGGAACGTGCATTCCATAACCGAACGACCGGTCATCGATTGCATGATCGTCTCTCCGATTGCCTTGGCGGTGTCGACATTCACAGGCTTTTCTGCATTAACACCATTTATGATGTTTCTCAAGGTAGCGGGAGTAGAGGCAAATGGGTTTCTGTCGGACAATACATCGAGAATCGTGGTGGTGCCATGTCGCGCCCAATTCTTGTCTTGGAAATATCTTTGTTTTGTTCACCGGAGTTGTAAATCAGCCCCGTCAGTTCCTGCAAGGCGTTGCTAGTTTCTGCGCAGGCTGATCTAGACAACATCCAGGTGAGACGTTGCCGTTCTGTCATGCCTCGGCCTCTGTCAGCCCTCCGCTTGTTTTTAGGCTCATCATAAGAACCTGTTCTATTACCAAGTCTGTAGAAAGGCCCGCCCAGTAATATAGCCCAGTAACGGTCGCTGCGCCTGACGACATGATATCCATTTGTGAATTCCTGGTACAGCTGTGGATGTTCTGACTCGAGACGCGCCATGGACTGTCTGTACGTATAACCAAGCACATTTAGTGTAAAGGTTGTGGCCTGAAGCTGCTAGATAGGGTAACATCTGGGACACTGCTTGCAGCCTTGCAGCTTTAATGAAGCTGCGTAAGATCTCGGTCATCTCCATGTACTGAATCCAAAGTGCTACCGTCCGGATCTCCTATTTCAGCCGATCTTTTAGCAACATGACCTCGCGCGTGATCTTGTTTAAGGCCTGAACATATTGTCCAGGTAATGCGTCGATATTGGCGCCTCTCTCTTTACTCATCCGGTTGATTGTTTCACATCCGAGAAATACTCGAGCGCCATCCTCACAACGCCCTTGGCAAATCGCGCACCGACGTGATCGCTATTCTCCAGACCATACGCCAGATCACAACAAGCAAGGTCTGAATCTCAAATGTTTGAATTAATTAATTCATACATGGAAAAATCATTATTCCCAAACAAAAATATAATTATTTTAACAATAAAAATACTATATATATTTTCGTTGTACAAACAAGCCCAATATCTATTTATACCCCTCCACCCTCCCCACCCCCCATCCCGCGATTCTCCACGCGTCCCACGCAACACGTTGCTTAAAAGCATTGATCAAGGATTATTATTAAAACTAGCCAACCCGCTATAGATACGTGCAAACGACCTCTTAAGCAGGTTTCATACAAACATTTGCAGAGGGATTTGTATCTGCTAAAATAAGTAAATATAGATGCCTCATAGCAAGATATTTTGACATGTGAAATATGATATTTGTTGATCATTTTTCCTTTTGGTTGCAAAACGAAGAAAACCAACATGTTTAATTGGATTCGACGCGGCAAAAGATCGACCTCTGAATCGTGCCTTGGTATTTTCCAGAAGTACATTTTCTGATTTATATACATGTATATATGTGCTATTTAATTTTTGTCATTTGTTGAAACTGAATATGAAACTAATCATGTATAATATATGTATATAGCTGGAGACAGAAATTAGTTTCTTTCCAGAATATTATTAATATGACGTAATGTACATGTAAAGCACAATTGAAAAACCCCTTGGGGAATTTTGCTAATTTGAATAAAGAATAAAGAATCAAACTTCACGCGAAATAGTAGTCTTAACATAGAACTAATGGGTAATAGATTTTATTTAATTGTAGTAGAGAAAAAATGTAATGAAATATCTTGCCTTTCGAAGTATTTGACGTATCAAAGGAAGAAGAATTCAGCGAAGAAGTTTTACTGCTGCTTCTGAATCCTGTTCGCGCGCCGACGTTTCTGAGACGTATGACGCGCCGAAAAAGTTCACTGTTTCGAAATAATTGTTCGCTTGTCTGGGAAACACAGGTTGCTTTAAAATGTTGTTTATTTTCTCTTTTAAAGAGGTACATATTTATTTATTTCCGTCTTTCATAGTTATATTTGTTATTAGTAGTTACAGGATTTTGTTAAATGGAAATTTGCAGTTCAATTATTCGATGCCTTCGGCATTAAAATGCCCATATTTTTGTGATTTCCATTTTACAGAGAATAATTAGGTACTAAAAGTAATAATTCAATATATTTTTCATTCGCTTGGTTTGAGGACCTTGATACAACGCTACATCAACGAAACTAACAAAAATTCTAGAGATTTAAATTTTCATGATATGCGTCGACTAGGGGTTTTGCCTCGTTGTCATGCACCAAAAAGTGCACCCAATAAAACTTAAATTTTGAGCACTTTCCCGTGGATGAATTTTAGTCGATTTTTGATATGTTATAGAGGATAAAATTCTGTGCCAGAAACCGTTGAAACATCTTCTGTTCCAATTAGTTCCATGTTGAGCCTTTTTTTGGTCTAAAATTACTGTCTGCGAACAACGTGTCTACTAAGTCTAGTCATGCTCCTGTGTTTTCGGAATATTATAAACAGTTTAAGTGAGCCTGGAAAGGTTAGATACAAAGAGAAAATGGATGTATGTGATTGTCGAGTTCAGCAATATCTTAGAAAACTATGCTTCCGTAATGTGATATGGTTCAGTTTACAACGCTCCATCGGAGGACAATAATTGTCAATATACAACTCGTGCCATGTTGACCAGAATTTTAAGTGCGTGACCTACAATCCATTGTTCATTTATTGAACTATTGACATGTTTGCTCCCAAAATCTGCAAAATATTTTTTTGCTTAATATATGTTTCGCCTTTAATTAACTATACTGGATTTAGCTGGATTCCTTGGCCAGGCCTATCGGTCGAAACGGTCCGCCTTTGTACAGTTTCGTACAGCAGCGTAATGTTTTCTTTTTATCTCAGTCGTTTGCTGTAATGTGTAACTGTTGTTCTCTGGTTTATCTGGCTTTCAATATTTTGTGTTCTGGGGATCACAGAGTTCAAACTGTAGAATTTATTACTTTCCCGATCATCTGGATAAACCAGAGAACAACAGTTACAAATTACAGCAAAATGGATCAAAGACAGTATTTACTTTGCATATATATTACAAGATAACACAACATCTGCAAGATCCATGGCGAAGCAAGCTTTATGGTTCTGGTTTTCCAACCTACCCTAAATTTTCATGCTGACCCTAGAACATTTTTCACCAAAAGTTCAACTTTTAAGGTTTAATTTTGGAGATTTCTTGAATTTTCCTGTAAATGTAGCTAAAATTTCAAGCCAGCATAATTACAAAAAATCTCTCAGATAAGGACTTTGAACCATAGGCCCAGTGTCCCAGATTATCCCATACATCCCATGTAATATCCTTATTTGGCCTTAGCTCATAATCTCAAACACTGCTTGCTATATAAATTATGCATGTGACGCACATCTTTATAATGATATAGATTCTTGAAGTCATTAACTAATTAACTAGATTTGCATTGCAAGGCAGCATAACACCAACAAGATCCACAGAGAAGTGATCGGTCTTGCA
Source organism: Epizoanthus rinbou (assembly GCA_025505405.1). Taxonomy (NCBI): domain Eukaryota; kingdom Metazoa; phylum Cnidaria; class Anthozoa; order Zoantharia; family Epizoanthidae; genus Epizoanthus; species Epizoanthus rinbou. The sequence goes on from JANVCH010052425.1 coordinate 8,821, forward strand.
CTGCCCGAGTCTGTGATGTCACCAGCATTACAATGGTTGCCCTGACAACACTTGATGTTACATGTTTTAAAATTAAATTTTTTTATATAAAATTCTTCACAATACTTCGGATCACAAGATTCAGTGTTCCCACAGTCACGTCGAAAATCATAGTTTGTGTCACTCCCGCTGGCCTTGCTAGATCTTAACACCATGCAGTAGTTTTCATCTGACGGGCATGTCAAGTTGCCGCCCTTGCAATATGGTTTTACATTTGAGTCTGTTGTAGAGTTCGTACAGCTGAAGCATTGTAAACAGCCGCCTGAAATACAATAATTGAAAAATAAAATTTAACTGTAAGGATCACAAAAAAGTAAATAACGACATTACTGTAAGGGCGTGTTTGATTGAATACACGGAATAAAAACTTAATTTGATCTGTTCAAATGATCAGTATTCCTTTTCAAAAATATGCGAAATGAAACTACTAGTTTTCAGCAAACCCTAAAGCACAATTCGGTACAATAATTGTATTGCTTAGAGATTGTAGGAGACATTTTGAAATTGTTCTGAGTGTATTCCTATTCCGGAAAACGGTCAATCAAACGCACCCTAAGAATTTAGTTATCTTCATACAGAATACACTTACTTATCTAACTCCTCATTGAATTTACAGAGGCTCGCCAACTGACAAACATTGAGCATCCACTGAAAGTTCAGCTTGAATGGCAGAAAGAAGATCGAGAAGGAAGATTTCTCTTGAAGAGCAGCAAGGACAAAGTTGTGCATTCCACTCTGTTTGCTACAGCCGGTGGCACAACAAACACAAATCAAAACTTCAAGAGGAAGCTTTCAAAGAGGGAGAAGAAAGAACTTAAGAAGAAACAACAAGAAGAAGCCAAGAAAACCAAACATCCAGCAAATGATGATACTGCCATTGCACAAAATTTGTATGATGAGTTACCAGAGACAAGTTTTACAAGGAGTATTTCGAATCCAGAGGCTGTGATGAGACGCCGCCGGCAGCAGAAACTTGAAAAACGGTTGAAAGAATTTCAGGACAAAGAAGGTTCGGATAGTGGTGGAACTCTAAAAATATTTGCAGAAACACTAAAACCAGAAATTCCTTACAAAACACTTCTAGTGGGGATGCGTGATTCAGCTTTATACGTTGTGAAGGAGGCGTTGGATAAGTATCAGATGGCTAAAGAGGAGGCAGAGGATTACTGTCTGGTTATGGTGAATGTACCAGTCGGAGGGCAGACCGGGACGGGGGTATTAGGCAAGGAGAGAGTCGTACATGATGATGACTGCCCCCTTGCCATTGCAACGACCTGGCCAGCAAACAGAGGCACTATTGTGTTCCACTTGCGACGTCGCGCAAACCTGCCGAGGTATCGCAAAGAAAAGAGAACAAGATCTCGTTCTCCAGCAAGAGTTCCAATGGATGTTCCTGCCGATAAAATTGCTGCCGAGCGCATGGCACAGCAGGCGTCAGTGCCACAGCATCTTTTGCCATATTTGTCTGAGCTTTCACCAGATGGCTATGAACTAGATCACCAACCTACAATTTTGAGACTTCAGATGAACTTGACAGAAATCGGTAGCGAGAAATCGCCAAGCCCAAATGCGAGCCATATTTTGCTACATGGGCCCAACATTCTTCATCGTCACTGTGTTATCACCAATGATGATGGGCGGGTGTCGATAACACCATCTTCCAGTGATGCTGCGATACTTGTTAACAATAAACGAATCAAAGAAATGACTGTTCTGCAGCATGGAAATGTTATAAAATTAGGAAAGCTGATGTTGTTTAGGTTTTATGATCCTGTGTTTGAAAACGGCAAAAGGAGACACAGTGCGCCTGGTCTCCCAAATGCTGACTCTGCAAGCACTAGCAGCAACAGTACAATTGGGGCTGACAAAACTCAACCTGGCAACACATATGTGTAAGTGGCAATGTCTGTGCATGTATGTTTTGATAGGCTAAGCATTATAAGCATGCACACAATACAATACGATACATACTTTAATTAATGTGGAAAGCATGATGCATGCTTAGTGTACAGATGTTTTATAAGAACAAAAAACAAACTGCTAAAGTGACTAAAACACTAAAATGACTACTTGATTACTACTCCTTTGAGCTACTTTAAAAATTCGAGTTTGAGTTAATAAAGTTTATGTATGTATGTACATGTATGTATGTATGTATTGTTAAAATGACTAATCTTAATAAAAAAGCTAAAATGATGGTTTAATGGTAGATTATCAAAATTTAAAATTTAAAAGATTTAGAATTCAAATTTAAAAATTGTGAATTTTGAACATCT
>JANVCH010052536.1:0-11134 GCA_025505405.1 Epizoanthus rinbou
TAGTGTGTCAAATGTTGTTTTATAACTATTTCCATAAATATTTTTCAAAATTAGCAAAAACTAAAAAAAAATTAAAAATCCAAGATGGCGGCCCAAATGGTGGCGGATTTTAGTTTGGAACGTCCGTTCACATAGCAACGTTAATTAATTAATTGTCAATTGTTGCCATGAAAACAAATTAGTAGGTTGTGCACTAATTGCATGCCAAGTGGCATGCTTTAAATCCTAACCGTTTTGAAATTAGTAGGGGGTCCAAATACCCCCCCCCCCCCTTATGCCTTCGTGTTTCTAAAAATGGCTTATGCCTTTGAGGGTTAACAACAGAAAGTTGTGTTATCTTAAATTGATGTTTGTTTGATAATACTTTATTAATATTATATTAATAATAAAATTATATATTTGTAATTAATCTTTGAATCCTCGTATCGCGTCTTTGTTTCGTGTAAAGAAACGAAATGCAACTTTTGTTGATTATTATATAATTTTGATGATTTACTCCAATTGGTTAACAAAAGCTATATTAATTGTTAATATACTATTACCAGTTACTTATTTTATCGCGTTACTGAATTGTTGGCTTTCAGAGTAAGGCCATCCATTGATTATAGATTGATCTAATGCTGACGTAAATATTTTACACTTGTTTCAGCTCCTGATGCAGCTCCCGGAGGATTTTCGTTCAAGCATGTTAACGTTTCTACCTACAATGTCTCGTGGACACCGCCCCCAAGGGAGCAATGTCACGGCGTAATAACCATGTACGATTTGCAATATTTCAAACAAACTACTCCCCGATCGAGGCGATCATCTCCTCCTCTGAATGTATCAAGTCAATATCCTTATGCTCTATTATACGGCTTACAGTTGTGTAATATTTACATTGTCTCTGTGAGGGCGCGGACATCACCAGGACCTGGACCATACAGTGAGGGACACTTGATTGCAATGTGTACGTATATATCTACTTCACTCCATAATTGCTTGGAAATTATTGTATACCGTTGGATGTTGATAGTATTTTCCAAACTTATTGTCAAAATACTAACAAAAGCGGCTGGTCGCCTATCTACTGTTTTGTTTCCTTTACTTACGGCATAACTGATGTTCACTTGCATTCTTAGATACCCAGGTACTTTAATTCTAAGAACTTATGTCCATGTTTGTTTACTTGAAGTTGCGATACCACCACATGGTGTAAAAGTTATTGACGTAAATAAACGGAACATTACTATCAAATGGAACAAACCAGAAAACTGGGGACACAAGATTAGAGGATATAAGGTAAGCACAGTCATTACTAACAAGTATCCGGATACTGGTAAGTATGAGTATAATAATTACCTTGTTTGTATACATATATGCATGTATGTGTGTATGCTTTTTGTTTTAAGTTTTTGTTTTTGTTTTACAAACAATGTAATACAAATATTGTAATAGTAATATGGCAAATTAAAAAAAATTAAAACTTAGTAATAAAAGTTCCAAGAATTTTAAATATATTGTAATATCTTATAACTTACATAGTTATGCTATTATATAAGGACTTGATGACGATAAGCTGGTAGTTAAGACTTATAATTTCTCGTGCCAAGATTAGAAAAAGCACAGCGACAAAAAAGTCCACCGGAGGTATCTGATTTACCAAGCCTTTCCTTTTCCAAGCCAGTGAAAGTTTACCAACTCATATTGTCATTGTGACGTTCAACAATTAAAAACTGAAAGTTTACACGTTACAGATTTTCTAAAATTTTATTTTCCATGTCATTGTTTTTCAATAAAAACTGGAACAAAAGTATGAAGGGGTTTACAATATGAGAGACGGCTATGAATTTTGAGCGAATATAAATAATGCATGAAAATATTAAAAAAATATGGTTTTATAGTCTCTGGCGGACAATATATGCGTAAACGTTAGTGGTTTAAGACTGGCGAAAATCCAATTTTTTGTTACGTCCGACAATGATAGAATCGACGATGACGTCATCAATTATCTTAATATTTTCCCTGTCCAGGGTGAAACGTTAAAACAAATTAAACTCGCTTTTCACAAGTACTAATATGTAAAACATATTTTTATATTAGCTCTTTGTTTTACCTCAGTGCCCCATTAGGACCTGACAGTATCATTATTGTCCAAATATGGGCAAACATGACATCATCACCGAACATTGTTTTGTTATATTTTGAAATATACTTCATCGATTTCACCGCTACCAACTCTAGGTAAAATATGAAGGATTCAAGATCTACAACGAGTCGTTCCGCGACACAGGAGAACAAGAAATAAAGTCCGGTGATCACACCAGCCTAACCGTGACCAACCTTGTACCTGGCACACGATATCAGTTTGAAGTTGCTACGACAGCCGGATGCAGAAAAGTGTCATATAGCGATAAAGTGAATGGCAGTACTGATATTGATAGTAAGATGTTCCATGCTCTTTTTCTCTTATCAGGATTTAGAACGCTCTTTATGTTTATATAGCTATTATAGAAATTGTTTTATAGCAGCGGTTCGAGCCTTGTTATTAAAGTGCATATAGTCCCCAGACAGTTTCTATTGATTTTGCATTTCAAGAACCTATTAATTCGAATAGGAACTAAACAATCGATATGATCTCATTTTTGCGCTTTAATTGGTCTTTACTTTTCTAGACCAACGCCCTTTGCTATTGACCGGTATATACTAGTAATGTGAGGACTGGTACTGAAATCGTTTGATGACGTAAAACAGGTAACCGGAAGACGCCATCAATTGATCATATTTTAATATCAAAGATACTGCAACCAGAAATCACGAGAATATAAATCAAGTATTCTTGATAAGGCCGAAGAAATGCTTGAAAAGGAATATGGTCTGAGTCGAAGTTACTTGTTTCACGTCATGCTGTGTCACTGTTGCTTCCCTGCCAGTAGGAAAGAGCGTGGTAGGAGCCACGAAATAGTCAAAATTCAATGCTCAATTAAGAGATGAATATGAGACGAAAGCAAATTTTTCTTTCTGGCAGTCGAATTATCTGGCGTTAGAGTTGGAGAATCCACAAAAAAATGTTACAGGTCTATATACACTATAAAATACGGCTTGTAATCGCATAGTTTCAAGTGTAATTTTTAATAATAAATACGCACGAATGACATTTTCAAAGAATAACAAAACGGCATGATTCTCAAACCTTCAATTTCCTTATTATAAATGGTAGTAAAACCCTCATTGGTATATTTATCAATTGGTCCATGATGTACATTTTAGTAATTATATATTTCAATAATTACCTGATGTGACGTCACAAATTTCGTGGCGGAAATCTTGGATTTTTAGTGATGTCAGAATATCGCCTTGATTTAAAAAAAAGAGAATACACAGAATTTGCCACAGCTGCGTTAGATCTATTAATTTCTATGTACTGATTTATAGAGTACGAGTTGCTCAGATTAGAAATTATATGTCGAAATCTTGTGTAAAATAGTTGGCAGTTTAGTTATGCGACAAGTCATTAATATACAGTTTGGACTACCATATTTAATTACCTATATGATAACTGCTAATGTAGTTTCTGTCATTTTTAGCTGTTGTACGGTTCATATGTTGTGCTTATATCATAACCATCTGTCTATCTAGATCCACTTTCTCCAAATGTACCGAAGATACTAGAGGTTACAGATTCTGGGACTGCAATAACTATTACGATATGGCCTGCTCAAGCAGTCAATGGACCAATCAGGTAAGTAATTTGCCTTTGGCGCACTTCACAACTCACCGAGGTGAAAATACTTAAACTCCATTTATTCCCTTAAAGCAGAGAAAGCCTTCAAACGCTTTGTAGACTAGATAACTCATTCTAAATTTAATAACTCGCTTTGCTTTCTTTCTTTCTAGTTCATCTAACAAGATTCATTCTAAGTTCTGTTAAATCGTGTACAAACCAACATGATGTATAAAATGGTATGAACTGCCTCGGATCTCATGCAATGATCGCTTCAAACCATTGAAATATATTAATTAATGTATTTTTGAACAATTTTTATACTGGTGTGACCAATGTAGTATAAAGTTGGTTAAATGGAGCCCTGTAAGATACACAACGGTAACAATTAAATCAAATGAAAACGAGACAAATATAAAATAAGAAAAGATCGATACAGAAACTATAATTAATAGATTTACATGGCACAGAATTGTCCCTTTCGGTTTTTCTTAAAGCGATGGAAGTTTGGATCGATCCAAAATCAAATAAGCGACGTATTCCAGGCTTCTAAGACTTTAATGTACTACAGAAAAGTTCACACCGCTGTAGAAGTAAGACGCTCAATTTCTCTACGAGCTTGCAGTTCTCTGCTCACGCAATGGTGAGAGTTTAATGTGTTACTGGTATGACTGTAGGGCCCTCAAAGGCCTGAAAACATCAGTCAGTTTCTCCATTCAGTTTTCTATTTTGTTCATCCCTGAGAGTCCAGTATTGCCAAGAATAATATTGATGTACTATGCAAAATCTTGAAACAAACTTATCCTTTCTACCATCCCCACCAGTTCATACCAAATTATTGTACTCCGTGTGAAGAAAAACGAAGACACACTTCCAGAGGATTATAATGAACAACTGAAAAGTTACAGAGCGGCAACAGCGGCCGGGTTAGCATTCTACATCACTGCAGAAATTCCAGCCGAAAACGTGACAACCCAAACCAGCTTCACTGTTGGAGATGGCACGACTCGTGGAGTGTATCTTAACGCCAAGCTCAAGGAGGGAGAACAGTACGTGCTGTATGTGAGGGCAATGACAAATGTGGATGAAGTAAGTTTATCAGATAGCTTCAGATTATTAAAATTATTTTGGTATAACTATGTTTGTCGTTATGTATCAGGTAAAGGAAGCATGAAGTGAGAAACGTTATGGTGTCAAAATGAAAGAACAAGTTACACTGAGTTGTTGTTGTTCGAAACTACGTTTTAGTTTGATGGCATTCCCAACAAGAGAATCAATGAAACTATTTAGGGGATGGGAGGCCGGGGTAGGGCAGGGCCTGGGGGTTAGCGTGGATTCGACCTCTTCCGTCAATAAAACATAAAATTGTCCAGTCCAGATATGTAAATAATAATAATAATATAAAACTTATATCGCGCCTATACATGAATGTTCTAAGCGCCTTACCTGATTAGATAAGAAAACAAGATGTAAGCATATTGGTAAAAAAAATAAAGATCGTATGCTATTTTAAATAGATGGGTCTTAAGTCTTGATTTAAAAGAAGTGATGATGTCCGCTGATCTGATGAAACTGAAAGGTAGAGAGTTCCAGAGGATCGGTGCCTGCACAGAATAAGAACGTTAGCCATAAGTCTTGAGATTGTACGGAGCAGTTACCAGTTTGAATTTGTTAGATGATGATCTAAGGTTTCTATTGGGCCGGTAGAGAGTAATGAGTTCACTTAGTCACTTCTGCTTATTTCCATGAAGGAAAATAGCCTTCAGTTAGCGAACTGTTAATCTTCTTTGTAACACTGGGGAGTATGTGTGGTAAATAATAGGGCTGATGGAGAGAGCACGATATGGGGCGTGACGATGAGGTAGAATTCTAGATGATTGATGCATGGCCTGGAGAGTTCTGTTCTATATTAGTAACAGAGTATTAATGGCAGAGGTGTGAATGGGACTGAATGGGACACCATCTTCTCCATCGCTGACTTCATTTATAGGATCTTCTTTAGGAACACCGCTGTCCAGAATCTAAACATTGAAGACATTGTGCTTGCGCCGTAAAAGGCACACATATATAATCTTCACACTTCTCTATTTGTTAATGTATAAAATGTTCATCTTATTACTTTTTAGTTGAGTTGGATTTCAATTGAGGCGATAGCACCGTTTCTTTCCCTATTCCCTTGCTTTTCTTTTTTGTTTTGTTTTTGTCTTGTGTCAATTGTGGTTAGTTGGAATGACGATGTGACGAATTCAACATATTTTCTTCCTGCACATTTAATGAGTACTGGAGAGTCATCGCTCATTAGACTGTTCCTTTGTTTACGTCCTCATTCTCTATTTGTCATATACACAGTCATTTAGTCAAGCATTCAATACTGCAGCCGTTAGACTGGTGTTGATGTTACGCAAATTGACAGAAAAAACCTAAAACACTTTTCTACACAGTTAAAGGAAATATTACAAATCTGGTCTTCAATACAGTTAGACTGTTTATAACCAATGTCAGCATAGTTCTAGCACCCTCCTGAGGATTTTTAATTCTTCAGATAGAATGTCATCCGGATCTACCTTTCCTCAAATATTTTGCACCACTCCATCGCCCTGTAGGGATAAACCTCTTCGACTTTTGATGCAGATTAGACTTCTTTCCAGCAGGTGCTTGGCTAAGTAGCGCGTTCATGGTGCAGTCAAGACCTCCATAACGTCTACATTATCAAGGGTCTGTTTCACGAGACATTCCGATAACAACGGATTTGTGTTCCTGATGGCACCTTGCCGATGGTTCCTAGCGTTATCAATCTTGGTAACAAGTGGTTCAGAAAAGGAGCGTTTCGTTCCGTTTTATACACTACTGAACGAAGTGTGAAAAAGTAAATGAAACAACTGGCTAGTTCTCTTAGCCTATCACGTACGATCAGTTTCATATCGAGACTGAGGGGAACGTTAATCGAATTTGATTGTTTGGACTCTTATGATCCAACAAAGACAGATTGAGTTTGAAATCGTTCAAGTAGCTTGCGGCATACGTCAATGATACTTAAGTCTTTGCAACTATGTACCTTCGAAGAGACTTTTTTCGTTCTTTACAACAAGATAAGTGGCTGTAACTTTCATATCGATAACAAAGAGCATGTAATGTGTTTTTTTTGCGATCACAAGATGGACCGCGCTACGGAAGCTGGCCAAAACTCAAAAACCAACAAAACCAACAAATCTTTCATTTTTATCGTATAAAATCACATTGCAGAAAATGTTGCATGCCGGGGTCGAAAATCTAGTAAAACCACCATATACGTCGTTTCCATCACATTAGGTACGGTTTAGTGAGTACTTCTGCAGTAGTTGAGAATCGAGTGATGAACCATGCTATAAAAGAACTCGAAACCCATTTAAAATTTTAATGATTGATAAATGCAAACTTTAACACTGATAATGCCCACAATGTGCGAAAATTAAAATGGCCTAGTGATGGATCATTGCACAAATTTATGGAATTAATTGGGATTTGACCAATTGTTTCAACCACAGGGTTAGAGAAACGTTTTGAGAAATACAACAAGGTTCAATTGATTCTGTAAAATAGGCGTAAGGACAACCAATTTCACACTCAATACTTTAGGCCAAACAGACGCTGAAAGCTTTACTTTTAAGTTTGAATTTTAGCCAGTTTATTGCGTGCGGTATGTCACGTGATAACAAATACTAAATCGGATAAACACACTACTTATCCAATCTTCTCGATGAAAGTTCGTACCAAATACACGAGCATTATAATAAATGCTTATCAAGAATGTTTGCTAAACTCTAAAATCCATTGTGACCCATACCGTGAGCCATGCCTCAATCTACCGAAATTTACACATTTTGCCGATTTGTTCCTAAATTTAGGTATCTGTACCGGCACGATAACGAAAAATGTTCAATCTCACAACAAAGTCACAAACATTCACCGGTTAAGCACCAGTCATCAAACATGTAAACTAAAATTGTAAATGACTTTCCGTTTCACCATTAATTTTTGTAAGCAACAAATCCAGTTTGCCAGTTAAGTTAAGTTAAGTTTGCCAGAGTAGATGCCTTACATATAACAATGGCGTAGTAAAAGCTTAGCCCATTGTCAGATTAGGCAAGTTGAAGATTCCGTACACTAAAATGTATTTACACCAATTACCTAGTGAGGAGTTTCGATTCTCTACAACTCTTCTGTATACATGGAGGCTTCATTTGCATCGAGCTTCCCATAAATCCGTGGAATCCTTCGTCTCCTCCATGTCTACAGAAGGGTTCTAGAGAATCGAAACTCCGCACTAGGTAATTGGTGTAAGTACATTTTTAGTGTACGGAATCTTCGACTTGCCTAATCTGACAATGGGCGAAGTTTTTACTACGCCAAAAAGCAAAGATTCGTCAATAGATAAAAACAAAATCAATTTCCACGAATGTACCGTTTAACAAAGGATTCAATGTACCTGATACGAGACAATAGCAAATATGCCACAGTTTGTTCCAGCTGTTTCTTCAGTTTTCAATCCTTCCAGTTGATTTTAACTTGAAGTACTGTTGGTCCTCAACAAAATCATTGTTCGCAGTTCAACAAAACCGGCAGTGCCCAATAACAACACCGATTAGCTAGTTTTCGCTGTTTGTGGCGTGTGCATAGTATTCCGCCAGATCGAACTCTACGGCCTCTATTGCAGCCATTGGTGGGTCGACTTGTACGTTGTCCAGCCAGTTGAAGATGAATTCTTCCGCCGATAACTGTTCTTCCAAACCAAATTAATTTTCTTCTACTTGCAATTGTACATCGTCCAGCCAGTTTAATGTAAGTGCTTTCTCCGTCTGTTCCTCTTCTTCTTCATAGACTCGGACCTGGCATTCACACCTTTCAGCTGACGACGAACCGCCGCAGGGGATAGATCCCCAAAGGACGGATTGTCGTCAGCATCAGGTTGATCATTATACCAAGCCGGGACCTTCGAATAGTCTCTGAGATGATCACGATTCGAGTATTCAGCCCTAAAAAGGTCTGAATGTCGTCTCTAGGAACTTTACACTCGGAGCCCTTCTCGTCGTGTAGAATAAATGCTACACATTTCTTCATGTTGGAGTTGAAGAGGCGAGAAAGGTTCTTCATACGTCTCAAGTTCCTTTGATGCTGAGATCGCCGGGTCTCAAGACGTTCCCTCTCTGATTGAAGCTGGACTCGTGTTGATGTCGTGCTACCAGTGCTAGAGGCTGCACTAGAAGGATTTCTGCGCTCCTTACGTCGCAGCCTTGCTCTGTAGAAGCGGTCAGGTCGAGGATTTGAGGTGGAATGTTTTGCAAATAGAGCTGCGACCTTCTCTGTAAGGGATCCAATTGCAGACTAGAAAAATGCCCAGTCCTCCTGGTCAAGAGTTCTGGGCACACCTCTCCAAATTGACCAGAGTAAGTTGGTGCCGAAAAGCTCACCTCGTTGGGGGCTGAACTCACTTCCTTGAACCGATCGGAAAATTAATATTGTTTCTATAGACTATACATTCATCGAAGCATTTTTCAAGTGCCCATGCTTTGTATAAATATTGGAAACCGAAAGATCGACCACACAAAGTCATTGAATCCTTGATATCATTTTGACGAATCGTGCAAAACATTAATACTCGATTAGCGTACAAATCTTCAGCTGATTTTAAAGTAAAAGTGTCCAGCGATAGAATACAATAATACTTTCGTGATGTTTTAAACATTCATTTGGCATTTGCCAAGTTCAACTAAAACTTTGGATTGCAGAATACTTTGAGTATGATACATTTGTCAAGGCATCATTCTCAAGGTGGAAGCAAACCTTTCGTTGATCAAATTCACCATTTCTTGATTCAACTTATAAAGCAGGATACTGTCGGTATAACTAAATGACATTGTTAACGCATAAGGTATTATAGAACCACTAAGAAACCCGAACTTGAAGAATATTGACAGTTTTAATTCAAGTTTGATGTCAGCTCGATCTGTCTTGTTCTTGCAGTTTTATAATAGAAAGACAATTTTTCAGACTTGGTTCATGGATCGATGCTCAAGTATCGCTCCCCGCTAATCCATTAGCTAGACTAGAGCTACATTCAACAATTTACATCAATTGTATCGGCCCTAATTTTGTTCTCAGGACTTTTCTTTCTACAAATAATATTGCGAGTATGTTCTAGCTTAAAAAAAGAAAGAAAAACGTATGGGAAAACTATTTTGTGACACTGAGGTAGTCCAAGCTGGTCATCCATCCAAGTACTAACCCCGCCCAAGCGGTCTTAACTAGCTAACTTCCTACGCCGCGGCTACGCGGCATGACTACAGTCTATGCGTAGCCTCTTGTTGCAAATTGAGTCACTGCGTTTTCTCTAAATATTAAAGAACTTCAGTATGCAAAAGTCATTTAATCCTTGAATTTCCAATAACTATTTGCACGCTATTTGTTGTTCCGGCAAGGTCAAACCTCCGCCATCTTGATCTGGTTACGTGACACATGTACAAGGCTCCTTCACTCATTCAATGACGAAAAATGAAACGTTCACGAAATGGATAGGGTTTTATTCGCAAAACGACATATTTCAAGAAGTCACAAAGTGAAATAAGATCAGTGAAAACGAGACTATTTTCTTATTCGTTTGATTTTAGTGAACCAACCGCGTACTGAAGTTTAAAATTTTTAACTATAAATAAAATAGTCAGAATTTGAGAAACAGTGAATCAACCTTTGAGCTAGCTTGCCCAACAAATCTATTGCAAGCACAACATCGCAATAATGAATAAACAAAGCTGTTTGACTTACCTTACAGAGCGTGTTGGTCACCACCCGGAAATACTTTGTGAGATTAATTCCAAAAGCTTCATGCTTTCTTTTCCAATCACCTTTGGCAATGGACCGTATGATTTAAGTATAGAGTATAGAAGTACAGGATATGCAGTACGATTGCAAGTCTCAGGGCGTTCTTACGATTTTGCCAATACTCATCTCCTCACTGCTGGTTAGCAGATCACCATCGGCTCACTACTTGTTCAACTTGCTACAGAGGTCAGCATCAAAGGAATCAACAGGGTCAGAAACATTGTGATCTATATAAATCGAGTCGTAGATTTATATTAGTATTGGCAAAGACTGTAAGAACGCCCTGAGACTTGCAATCGTACTACATATCCTGTATTTCTATACTCGCAGGTCCATCTTCAAATCCATTGCCAAAGGTGATTGGAAAAGAAAGCATGAAGTTTGGAATTAATCTCACAAAGTATTTCTGGGCGGTGACCAACACACATGTGTCACGTAACCAGATCAAGATGGCGGAGGTTATATATTAGAATACAATAATAGAGCTTCACGCTGGTAGAAAATTTAGTCCAAAATTCATTGTATCAGGAAGCGAGTTTTGCTTGTAAAGTTTAACGATTTTCCGTCCGTTGCCAA
>JANVCH010052756.1:0-11134 GCA_025505405.1 Epizoanthus rinbou
AAGAAAATTGGTCCGTCCCTTACGCACACTGGCTCACTACACGTACACTGTTAACACCCGTGTCAAGCTCAAATGCGACCGCTGCCATTACTGTATATGTATCTCTACACTAGTAACCACTGGGCCATCAGCTCATTTTCACCTGATTAGGGAAAATTTCACACAATAGGTGAATGCAGTTTGTACTACATTTGCATAAGGTATTACACAAATATATGGACTAGTTGTAATCACTTAGATGTTTATAGAGGGGTTATTTAAAAAAAAGACTCATGCTTAATGTTTCGTGTCAGTATTCCAAACAATTCCAAACACTAAAAGCACTCAGCTGCAGTGAAGCCGCCTCATGATTTTAAATGTTTCTGGGTGCTTGGAGTCCCCGAGTAAACACTCGCACCCGTTTATAAAATATGACGTACATAGTTGCATTTTTAAGATTATGAATTACAAAAGGTAAAAAAAATGTGTTTTGATGTCAATAATATGTTTAAACATTTTCGATCCAGTGTGTCGTCTTCTAACATGAACTGGGCATCTGCTACTATATACGCCGGAAGTATAAGGAATAAAAAGTTATTCCTTTTTGATATAAAGTTAAATGGAAGACGGTGGTTTGTTATAACTTAGTAACGGTTGATATCATCCGAGTTAGAAGTTCTCATAAAACTCTTCTAATATTCAAAACTTTGCACGTTGTAATGTAGTATTCTACAAGAGAGTGGCTGGGATTAGCGATCAGATCGCGTTTGATGTGTTTGTTTACGCACGAAAAATAAAAAACAGGAAGTTTTCCCCATGTAAACGTCTTGGCGGGTGTCACTTGTTCCTTTGTAGATTGCGTATGATGGGTGGACATTTCTGGTCTTATTAAGTGAAAATAAAAGGAAACCTTCCGTGTGTAATGAATGTACCTTGTAATGACCTTGTGTGTATCAGGTCAATTTATTTGTGAACGAAGTGCTTTGTCTGTCATTATATACTATTTAAGATTTTCTGATTATGGAGTCGAGGCTGGCCAGGACCGAACGCTCTTCAGGGTTGCCACAGTAATCAGTGAAAAGTAAGGAAAAAATGAAATTGTTTCAAGGTTAGGGAAAAGTCAGGGAATTTTATTTTTAGCATGATGCGAGCTTTTATTTTGATTAATTATGTTGTGAATTATGGCATTATATCCCCCCCCCAAAAAAAAAAAAATGGTTAGTTTCCATTGTGCAACTTGCCACAGACAAGCTAAGGCCAATGAAAATTTGCTGTTAGTCAGGGAAGAGTCGGGGAATTTTTTGTATCTTGTTGGAAGCATGGCAACCCTGTTCTTAACTTTTGTTTTGAGTTCTTACACTGAATACTTCCAGGCTGATGATCAGCACATGATATTGATTGAAGTTCAATTTTTGGATATTTTGCTGTTGGAAATAGCAAAAGAATTAACCAGAAGGCGCTGTATAATATTTGAAGAACATAAATGATGGGGCATGTATATATCTTTCTTTTCCGGATCTCGACTGAAAAATGATATTATTATTCTTAATCAAATTCTCACAGTAGTCTTGATTATGTTGTTAGCATGTTCTTAAAAATATGAAGTTTGGCCGGTTTTCTCGGCTTCAATGTTATTACAAGAAAAACGGAGCTAGTGTAATGTTGAGTGCTCAACCACGGGCAGTAGAGTCGAGCAGAGCAGAGCGAAGCGAAGGAAAGGAAAGGAAAGGAAAGGAAAGGAAAGGAAAATAAGGAAAGGAAAGGAAAGGAAAATAAGGAAAGGAAAGGAAAGGGAAGGAAAATAAGGAAAGGAAAGGAAAGGAAAGAAAAATAAGGAAAGGAAAGGAAAATAAGGAAAGGAAAGGAAAATAAGGAAAGGAAAGGAAAATAAGGAAAGGAAAGGAAAGGAAAGGAAAGGAAAATAAGGAAAGGAAAGGAAAGGGAAGGAAAATAAGGAAAGGAAAGGAAAGGGAAGGAAAATAAGGAAAGGAAAGGAAAGTAAAATAAGGAAAGGAAAGTACAGTAAAGTAAAGTAAAAAGTTCAGGAGGCTGATGTCTCTAGTTGGTCTGTCGGCAGCAGACCATTGTGTTTCTTTGGTTGATTGGGATTCTAATTGCCAGACGGTGATAATGTGTTTGGTAACGGTCAGTAATTCGCTCAATATCGCGTTTCGATTCCATGCAACCATGCATGTATTTTCCCAAAGGGATCAATTAACTCCAGATCGTATTGTTCTTTACGTTATCATCAGTTACATCCTAGGGGACTGCTTTGATTGATTGCTCAGTTCATATCTGAAGATGATCCATCAGATCGAAAACGTTTATGCATATTTTTAATACCAAAACATAGTTCTTGAATTTTATAATACCCTTATGCATGATAGGGTCTGTTGATCAATTTCATGATCGTATCATGCGTAAGGTCTATTCATATTTTAACTCATTGGAGAAAGTGACTCGTATTTTTCAATAGTGTCAGGCCCATCCCATAAAATGTTTCGTTTCCTGTCGCCCTCAAACTTCTGATGATAGCTCGGTCGGTCGGGTAACAAAAGGAATTAAGAAAAGGGGCCTGGGTACTAGTTTGGCAAGTACTTCTCTGACCGCGTGGTGGATGATTTCTCACATAAATGACGGGAATTTCTTCCAGTTCTGACACTTATGGTCTGATAAAAAGACTCCGAATGGGGTTGAACGAAATCCTCTCGCCCGTTTTAAAGTTTAAAGAAAATATACTGGTCCTCATGAAGAATCAGTATGAGATCTTTCTCCCCGTCTAGCAGACGTCTTCCGTCTGTGTGCTGAGAGAGCTAGAGGGGAGAAGCCCATAGTTTCTGCGCCGAAAACTGGTGCTGGAGCAAGAAGGAAGAAGAAGAAGTCTTGAGAGTTCGAAACGAAACACTGATACATTCTTTCCGTACGCTACGTGCGTTTGTGCCAGGAGGCAGAAATTAAAATATTGTACAACTGACCTTCAGATTGTGTAGATCTACTGAAGTTGTGATATACGTAAAACGCGAGTGGTCCCTCTTTTCCTACCGTAATCCGTCGAGAGTCGCGAAAAAAGACTCATGGACAGGCGAGAGGGAGTATTCGTGCCCCCTTCTTCTCGCCTTCACGCTCTGTACAGATCTTATTTTCGCCAACTCTTGATGGATTACGGAGGGAAAAGAGGGACGACTCGTAGTCTACACTGACAGTGTTTTAGAGAAGCATAATATAGAGAAAGTATGAATGCAAGGAGTATGATATTTTTTATTTTTTATTTTTGCATTTTCCCGAAAAAAATGGGTCGGTCGAGCGACGGGAAACGAAATATTTTATAGTATGGCCTTATCCAACAAAGGTCTAATAATTTATGTACTGATTATGTAATAAATAGTTCCTTTAAAGTAAAGTAACGATTCTTTCCAATTTTCTACAACAATATTAGTTCATTACTTTTTATCAGCCTGAGTTATGTTTTCAACCAGTTTTTGAATTTTGTGCTTTTGTCAACATCACTATTCTCGGGAAAATGTTCTTATTCGAAAGATTGTTGCAGGTGTTTCGAATTAGTTTTGAAGATAAAAAGGTGGTTCCAGTGAGGCTGGTGCGATTTTGGAGAAACTTGACATCCATCAATGACGGTGTTAGCGTTAGGACTAGGTTAGGGTTATCTGTTTGTTATTGTATAGCATACCTTCTCTTTTACTTTTTTTTATTATTATTATTTCTTTTTAAATCATTTTTTTAAATCTTTTTTTAGTCGAGCGTTTCTAACATGAGCCCCGGCTCGGGAGACTTGGCGACCACTCCTCACGTTATCGACGTGAAATAAATTATTGTATTACTATTATTGTATTGTTGGTTAAGTTATGAATTTGAATTAAGATTTAAATATGGCCACCAGCTCTGCAGATGTCGGCGATGAAGTGCTACGCTTCCCTTGTTTGACATGGTACAGATAATCTCACCTCTTGTGTTCGCTTTATTATTCCTATCGCTCTCACACATTAGCCTTTGAACAGGCTCTCGTCTATCACACATTTATACTGCACAACAGACTAGAAACTAAACTTTGACAGTTGAAATGCTCTGTATTAAAAGAACATAAGTCAGTTAATGGATATGGGATTTGCTTATCATTTACAACCTTATGAAAAGCTCAGTAATTAATATTGATTATTTATTTGCATTTTTTTAAGTGATAGTATTAAGTCTATATATTAACTTTAAAACAGATGTTCGGTACGAACACACAGCGGCACGGAGATTGCCTTCGAAAATTGAACCAATTTTTATTTCTTCGTAGACTTCTCCGGTAGTGTTAGGCCTACTCCGGGTCCTAAGTCGCCTTAAGTCGCACTAAGTCGCCTTATGTTTGTGGACAGTTAGGCTTAAGTCGCCTTAAATCACCTAAAGCCGCATTGTCTTTTCCATAAGTTGCCTTAACGGTCGCCTTAAGTCGATTAAGTCGCATTGCTTTACCCTATCGATTTTCCTTAAGTCGCGATAAGTCGTGGCGACTTAAGGACCGCGAACTGATAGGCCTAGTGCTATGTCTCCTGAGTCTACAAGTGTTTTGCTCTGACGCGCTCCGTTCGAAACTTATACTCAGATCTTCCATTAAATATCACGGTGATAGATAACACAATTTTTGCTGGGGTTCAATCCCAACATTTGGCTCACAAGCCGAGGTAACAAACTTAAATTTCGTCAAACACTTTTTCCTTTTCTCTGTTCTTGATGAATATTTTTGTCACGAGCAGTGATTTTGGTAGTGTTTTGTGACCGGATTCCATGGTAACAAGACGATTGATGACGAGAACGTATAAATTGTCCGGCCATTGCAAATACTGAAATATCTAGCAGTCATGTGCCTAGCACTGGTCTTATAGCGCCGACTAACTAAAATCTGTGTGATTGTTTAGCCGTTTCTCTACGACCAAAGCCAAGTGATTGTGTCGGTAAGTCATCCCCGTTCGTTGTACAATGCACTTATATCAATCTCCGTGTTTCAGAAGCGAATATGTTACTTAACATTTAGATGTTAACATTTGAATGGTTTCTTTCGTCACTTGTTTGGGTTCCCGGCGTGTGTTTCTCATCTTTATCTGTGCAGTCAAAACAACGGTTTAAAGCCGCGATTAGTTTGTAGCAAGAATCGTGAATACATGCTTGTATAAATTGTCAGTTGTTGCAATAATATGTTTTAGAATTGAGATGCCTCGATGGATCAGTCCGGCGAGAAATATAACAGCAGCAGACGTTTCGATTATGCGATGCCACTTTCTCACACTACCGTGGGCGCCATGAAGGCACTCAAATCAGGTCTTTGCTCCGTGTTCTAGGTTCCTCGAAGTTCGATTTATCACCCTATGCAGGTGCAAGTTTAGATTAACCAGATTTGCATTACAGATCGGGAATATTTTTATTACATTAACGCGATATCGGTCTTTTCGACCGAAAGAGTCGGCTGTGTTTGCAACAGGACCAGCATGCTTTACGAATTTCCTAAATGTTGTTCCTAATATTAATAAATTCAGTGCGAAAGCATTGACCTCTCATGTTAATAACTTAATAGTCGAACTTATTACTCAAATCGCGTTAAGAAAGGAGCAATACGAATCAGTCAGTCTCGTTTGTATTCAAGTTGCACCTAAGATTGTTCATATCCGAAGCGTTGTTGAACTTTTCTCTGACGATTTATGTCGGCATAATACGAAATGAAGAAGAATACGAAATGGATGCAAAAATAGCCGCGAGGCTTAAAAAAACAATTTCTTTCCAAGCGAAACTGCCAATAAATCACCTGTTTGACACCAGCTACATAATAGATTGCAAAATAAATAATACCGAGAAAGATCCATATAATGGTTTTCAGTAAATTTATGGCTTTTTATACGTCTCAAGAAAGTTGTAAATGTAGATTGTAATTGTGCGTTTTTGAGTAGTAGATACTTCATATGAAGCGCCGGTTTGATGTTGTTTGGTGTTTGTTTTGGTAGACAAGAACCAGTGTACTTTAATAAGTTTACCTGCTCAATTTGTTGCGATGTTTCAGTGTTGAAAACGACGACAGGAGTTCGCTTTAACTTAGTATTTTTTTATATTTGGGGAGTATAATGTTTCAAAAGTAGCTCGTATTATTCACTGCCGGGCAATATAGATTTATTATGATTGTTACATGTGTATACTGGAACTGTGTTCCGTATGATGAGCGTTTTTTACTCTGCTTCAATTATTCGTTTTCTTATTTCAGTTTATATAGGAAATGATTAAGATATGCCGTTTGGTAAATCTACATAATTTGTTAGTTTCTTTATCGACCAAACGCTTGAAATGCTTTAGGAACCACTATAGAACAGAAACATTGAAACTTTTTTCGACACAGCCTCAAACGAATGCAGAAACGTCCTATTCGAATGATTTTTGCTTTTTGAAACAATCTATAGGTTAATTGTATTCAAATTCATTAAGAATTTTCATCATATGCACTGTACACTAATTCAAATAGCAATATTTAGTTTTGTACGATATTTATTTATTTTTTTCTCGTGACGAACAGCCTGTCAATCATATGCTCGATCTCGGAAATGACGTAATCATCTGAGTGATGACAGACAAGTGTGATCAGCTGGCATTTCGATCGACGTGAGTCGAGTCTGCTTCATTCTTTGTTTTAAATTTGTTATCCTGTATCCATGAAGATAAACAAAACGCACTTTGAAGATTTTTATTCATGAACTGAACAGGACAGCCCAACGAGATCAGCAGACGGTCACTAGTAGGAAATCCTGTCTGGTACTAGTTGTGTCACGGGTTGTGTCAGTAGTAGGTTTTCTTGGCAAAGTCAAAGTGGTGACGCGCTGTGTACGAAGCCGCGTCGATCGAGTTCTCGAATTCATCCAAGACCAAGTTTATCCAAATAGGTAAGATGATCTTGATTCAAAGAGAGTTAGGAAAATTGTACCTCTTCAGATATTTATCTTCTGAATCGCAAACACTAGCTTTTCATAGCTTGGGGATATTCACGTTGCGGTTACTTAGCTGTGTTTTTTTTTCACCTTCGTCGCTTCATCAGTCATCACCTTTCTCTTCGTCCGTGATCAGTGATGTTTTTGTAGTTCATCAATATATCCACGAGTCTGCGGACGTTAATGCAACTCAGCCTCGGGATATTACAAGGATCAACTAGGCACATCTGTCCTTAAATTCTTAGTTTTAAGATCAAAATAAGATATATTAAATATTCAATACTACACATAATAAATAATGTGTTTCGCTTCTCCGATAGTTATGTTTGTACTTGGAACAAGTTAGTAGTGGTTTTACCTTTTGATACCAATACTTCGTTGGCTGGCAGCGAGGATGGATATGTTGTTCTACAACAGATGAAATCGATAACTATTTCAATATTTTTCTTGCGGATTTAGACGGCGGAGTGAAGCTGTTTTGTTTGTCAGAAATATAAATTACTTGTAGATTTGTGGAATACCAAGATGTGAATGTGCACAGATTCGAAATGCCCCCTTGGGTAGGTTACAAATTCTAAAAGACAGGAAAGGACTTCGTAGTGGGTATCCATTGGGTACTTTGCTCTCCAGAAGCGTAGGATAGAGACAACTGGCTCACATACTCGAAGCTCCAATACAGTTTCACACAACATTCGAAAGCTTCTATATCTTGCACTTGGACATAATTCACTAATGATGAAGTGTTTTTCGACAATATTAAAATTTAACAAACTAAAAATGTCATTAAGGTTTTTGGCGGAAATATATTCTGAACACAAAAGCTGAAGCGAACATACGGGATATTGGTGTATGGAGTTGTAATTCTGGAAAAAGATATCAATCTTGGCCTGGTCGTTGGTGATATCAAGCTTGGCAACATCACCTTTAGATGTCATATCCCGTACTGCTCCTGTAATGCGGTAGGTGAAAGATTCCCCGTTAAGATTGGGAAACTCGCCTGTTTCTTCTCGCTTTCTGACATATTCAGATCTATTTTTCAACAAGTTATCAAGTCTGGCTACGCGAATCGCAAAATCATTGCTAACAAAAGGGAACTGTAGTAGCTGTATCCATTCCATTAGAAGATTCGCTACAGGGCGAACACTCTCAAACAACATTGGATATGAACACTTATAGTTTTTCAGCTTACCGTCTAGATTGGCAAAGGATACCGTAACATCCAATATCTCGATGAAGTTATTTTCTGTTACTCGTGTTTCAAACGATTCAATGCACTTTGTAAAAAGTGAGAACGTCTCCCTATCCGAGCCGGGAATAAAGGATTTCTCATAGTTTTCAGCAATGTTTGATACCATCAATACCTTGTATAGCTCAAGGTACCTTGGAACCCAGAATAAAGTAAGCGAAATTCCAGGACGACGGCTCTTGCAACAGTGGTCAATTGCTCGTAGGAATACGGAAGAGAATTCTGTAAGACTGATTCGTTGGGAACGATCCGTTTGAGATTCAAGGCAATAGCAGCAACAGAGATCAATCAGATTTTCAGATTCGCTCTGAAATAAAGACGGCTGGTAACAAAATGCCTCATTCAAAGGTGACATGAGATTCTGGCAGATTTGAACGATATGATGGCCTTGAAATTTCCGTAATCTTTTAATGATACGAACAAGGCCATCATCGTCAGTAAAGGGCATCTTTGTTAGCTGAATTATAGCCTCGGTAAATACGTTTATAGCTTCTCTTTGGAAACCAGAATCATCCTTCAATTGTTCAATCTCATGCTTCACTTTCGCGCTCACGTGATCGTACAAATGACTCATCTTAAATCTGTTAAACTCCTGGTTTCAAGTTGCATTTAAGATGATTCCTGCAAATACAATAATATTGAAATTACTATCCGCTTACTTTGCTTATAAAAGCTAAAACAGCGGTATAAAATGATGAGGTACTAAAACAAGATATCACTCTACAGGAAAATATACTGTTGATTATATCATATGATATTCCAAATTTGACTTTCCCCTATCAGATCCGAGAAGTGAGTGGAATCCCCTCTCCTCAAATTTCTCTCTGAACAATTAACATTGCATAGTACACATTGATTTATGTTACTAATCCTTGGCTTTATCGAAACAACTAAGAGTCGAGTATTATGACAGTATTCTGCCAGTTTCCAAAAGCCAGAAGTGCTAATAAACTATTATTATATTATTATTGTTATTATTATGATATACAGTTGTAGTTCAATAAATCGAATTATAAATTCTAATCATCAGGACGAGAGACGAAAGAAAAAGGGGAGTGGAGTTTTCGCAGTGGGGATCCGTTCCCTCTGTTGGTGTTTCTCAAGGCACCAAGCTTAACCCTTGCTTATTGATCATTATCATCAACGACTTCGATACCAGTAAGCCATACGTTTCGGTGATACGACAGCATCATGTCCGAGGTAGTACCGAAGGGGGTATTAATAGGGACAGGTGATTGCCGACCAAATGGCGCAATGGTCTAGGGAACAGTGTTTAACTTAACTCTAGCAAATGCAAAGAGCTCACAATTCATTTGCTAGAAACGCAAGCATTTGAGCTAACAGTTGTCAACGAATAGGAGTTAAAATTTGAATAACTGCCTTCCACTGCGTACTATCCGAATTGAGCAAGAAGGCGTTCCGTTCACGATATAGAGACATCATGTACTGTCATAAAGTACCGCTGGCGAGAAGTACTGAGGCTCCCCAAATCATCTCGAAATCCAAAACTTGATACTTTCGAGTAATTCATGCACAGGAAGCGTACGAACGCTGGGTTAGATTCGCTCGCAACAATAAAGTCAATACAAAATTTCAAATGATTGCTTTATTATCTGATCTATATTTCTTTTGTTCTATTTTGGAGATATTTAGTTTCTTTCGAGTGTAAAATCTCTTGTATTATGTCCGCTAAACCTTTCGAAATTTCAAGTACTAGTACTGTAGTAGCGTAATGAGACATTTCAAAACTCGCGAAAACAGTCGCCTTATATTAGGGATAGATATACTAATTAGACAGTCAGCGTAGAGGAATCGAAAGGCAATAATTATATTCATGTACACTTATAGTTACATCCAGTGTGCTGAAATATTGAAGCTGAGATACAAACATATATAACTAATGTTTTAAAAACAAACACCAGTGTTCCTTAACCTGTTATCTTTTCATACTCCAGAACCCGGTTGCATGAAAGTAGGGTTAACATAACCATTAATCCAGGGTTAAAATGTTATCCCACTATTGCCTTGTAGAATGAGATTTATCGAGGCTACGTAAATGGGTTTCTGAGGAATATTTCAATAATACTCTATAAGCGTCACATTACGTATTCCTAGATGAAGAAATAAAGGTTTAAATTGTACTCTACTGTAAATACTGAAAAGGGGGAATAAAGATATATAATATATCTGCGCCCAGCTTTGTACCATTCAACCATTCGGATTAAACAAAAGAGCAGAATTCAGTTCCAAACATAGAATCAAATACAATACTTAGGCCTCATGGCATCCATCATTATTACCATATCAATTAATATATCGTAGAAGCACCATTCTTGGTAATTTTTGCATTAATATCATTGTCAATTTATTGGTAATTTATATGCTCTACAGATCAATATTGTAAACCCGATATATATTTATCATTCATAGTTTTATTCTTAGCATTTTTGTAATTTTTCAGTACATGTATTAGGAAAAAAATTAATTTAGGTTTGTTCCAGCTATTTTATCCTACCGTTTGTTACACTGAAGAAGCCCGAATGGGCGAAACGTCTGTAATAAAGCTATTGGACAAGTAAGAAGTTTGCTGATTCAACCTTGATGCAACGCTACAAATTCTTTGAAAAAGCAAGTAGTATCTGAGAAGATCCTTCTTACGAGCGACATGGTTGTTGGAAAACCAACTCTCCCATGGATTCAACCCTATCTATTATAAATATTGGCTTAACCCTATCTGGGCCGGGGGGGCTCAATCGCCCCCCGCCAAGGACATTTTCTTTCGCCATTTCTAAACGGTAAATGCTATCAACTTGAAACTTTCTGACGTTTCCTAAAATTTATTAGCGGACAATTTGATGTGCCAATCATAACTGTAAATACTCCTCTGTTGCCATAGCAACCATGTTTATGAATGACACTTTTGTCAAAAACTTAACTTTTTCTGGAA
>JANVCH010052867.1:0-11133 GCA_025505405.1 Epizoanthus rinbou
ACTCTGGAACTCTCTACCCCTACATGTTAAAACTTCAGAAACTTTATCAATTTTTAAGAGCAGACTAAAAACATTTTGATTTACTAAATATTTGAATTTTAGCATATATAATCTCTTTTTGTATTTTGTAAGAGCATCGAGACTCTGGGATGCTCCCAAAAACTATTATTATTATTATTATTATTATTAGAGATAAATTTAGACAAGTTGACAAGTTGACTGGTCATTGAATCACGCTTGCTTTATTGAACTCAACGCGCATATTTATACACATTGCTACTCTTTGCCCATGCTAAACTAATCACGTGCTTTCTACTTTGAAGTCTTTAGTCATAGTTTAAAACTATCGCCTACTTAATTGCTACAGGCTTCACGACAAGGTGGTTATGGGAGCAGACGGACCGTTTACCGTTATGCAGAATCACGGGGCGAATGAGTATGTTCTCAATTCTGAAGATCTGTACCGCGGTCACGACGAAGGTATGTTTGTATGTATGTATATGTGTCAAGACGTTTGATGGCCATTTCTTAGAGATATAAGGTATTTGATCGTATATATACTTTTCTACTAAAGTAAATTTCAGTAAGAATTTAAACAAGCTTTTTGATTTGTCCACTCAGTTCACAAATAAACATACCAGGAACTAGCTGCCTTAAATTTTCCATTTACATTACTGAAACCGAATCAGTTTTCTTGGGTTGGTCTCACCCGACAAGTAGAAATAACCCTAAATACGCAATCACAATCAATCTTTACATGTTCTGTTATTGCAGCAAACCCGTACCGATTTGAAATCATGGATGTCAGCGGTAATCGACCCAAACTTACAATCCGTGGGACCTCCTCAACTAGTGTTCAGCTGGAATGGAACGAGGGCAGGTGGTCCGTCACTGTTACCATGGAGCGAAGTGGTGCAGGGAGAGCGGTTGCTAATGTTGTCTTTACTGGAACTATTAGTGAGCCTGATGTCTTTAAAGATACGGGCAGTTCCGCAACGTGTTTGGAGTGACAACAACGTAGTGTTTCAGTTACAAAATGAATAAAATATTATTAAATCAAAGATTAATTAAAGATCAATAAAAAGTGAAATGTGTTGTGTAACTCATTATGTAAAGAAGTGGTCAGTTTAATCCATCTCGACAACGGGGTAGAAAACGCGCGTACGATTTTTAAACAGCATATATGTTTTGAGTGCCATGATTTTACTGTTATTTTTGCATTTTGTGTCGCAGATTTGTGTTCTTTAAAATTTTTATTTTTACAACACATGACTTGGTTGATGTTATGAACACTGTACCTCTGCTATGAATGAAAATACGTTCAACATGTTTATGTTTATGTTGATAAGAGTCTGACTTTTAGTAACGATTTTCAGCTTAAATTGCAAGCCTTACCACGAAATTGGTAAAAACAAATTGTGACATTTTTCTGGTCGAACTGCATCCTGGTAGTTATGTCCAGCTGATAATGATAATTTTAAACATTATTTTTATAACTTTATTTCTTAAAAACGCATTTAAACAAGCTGTTTCAATGCTTTGCACAAGTGTTAACAAAGACCGCCATGTGCGAAAGACTGCATGTTCTTCAGAATGTTCGGGGACGCCGCCATACTGTCATATTTGGCATGATTTTCTGTAGGGTAAATTATAACGTTGGACCATGAAGATTGGTTAATAGATGGTAAAAAGAGGTGGTTATATCGGACGATAAGGCACTCATTAATATAAAACGATTGCTTGTGTCAATAAATACTAGTTATGCAACGCTTTCGAGTGGGATACCGTGGATTATGCCATGCGTCACTTGTATTTTCCGTATACACACGAGCCTTTAGGTGTATACGAAGAAAATACAAGTGACAAGTGGCATGTTCCACGGTATCCCACGACATATATAAAAACGTGTTGCCTTGAGCGGGATTTGATTATGGTTTGTTTCCTTTGTAGTTGTTGTCAGTGTACGTTGTACTATGTAAACTTGGTGTAGATAGCCAAGAAATATAAACAGAACAGAATCAGACTCTGTCATCTGAATTACCCGGCGATTTTAAACTTATATTTGAGGGCAAAAGTGCATTATACGGAGGTTTCTTTTTTATATATTCTGCCCGCTTAAGTAAAATATTTTATTGCTCTTCTCGTTAAAAGGATTTCTTCTCGTTACTGTCATATGTTTCAAATAATGTAATTGTTGAACAATGGGCTACTCACGTGCTCAACGGTCTTTTTTTCGCGCTAGTATAAACCAGTTCGCTTGCAACCAGAAACAATTAATCATGGCGGCTGTCGAGTTCATGAATGAAGTTTCTAGATTTCCTACAGAAAAACCGTTGAGAAGAAAAGCTCGCAATTTTAGAAGAGATCAGCGAACGTTTACCATCTAATTTCCGTTTTGTAGTGCGCGGTAGCTCGAGATGCCCAAATCGAGGTTACGTTTGAAAATTACATTATTTAAAACGCAAAAATAAATTCCAATTCCGAAATGTAAAATACATTTTTGATTCTTGGAGGAAACGCATGTCCTGGCTTGATGCTTACGCATCCAAATACAGTTTCACACTATCACGTTACGTTGCTGGCCGAGGTGTCGCTGATGAGAGGGCTGTTCATGTATGTCTAGTCTGAACGTATTTAGGGGTGGACCATTAGATATCCGCGGAGGGGGGGGGGCATACTCCACATGTTCCTACGGTGTTATCCCAGCACGTTTATTTCTAACGTTGATATCAAATAACTCTATTTGCACTACTACATGATTCCAACACCTTTATTTTCCACTGATCCAAAGAAAGAGCCCCAATATAGATTCAGTTTGCAAATTATTATCCAATATCCATACAGTTCAACGCAACTCCTCTGTAAGATAATTGACATATCAAAGAACCTTATCGGGCTGAAAGAGTTCATACTGATTTAGGGTGAACCAAACTTCTAAATTTCAGCTGCAGGTTCTTTCAAAGCTTTAGGTTCTTTTCTGTTAAAACAGAGAACAGTTTTATATGCGGGTTATTAATGTATCTTTAATAATTTGCCCAGGAACATGCATGACAAGTACATTTTAGCTGGTCAAAATGAGAGAATGAAAGCAGGCACTGTCCAGATCATTAACAAATAACAAACCAATCAGAAACAGACACGTTATATTAAACATGATCAATGGATTTTCCCTTATAGCACGAGTTTGTTTTGTAGTCATAACAGCAGTTTGCAGCTTCACAATCCGCAGCATCAGAGGTACTCTTGGGACAGCTAACTCGGGTGCCAAGCTGGTAACACATCGACCCTGTGAAGAGACACAATCAATCAGAGTTACATAAACTAAATAACATTTGAGATAGAGATACAGGATTTCATGCTAGGGGAACAAATGACTTCATAACTTTAGAATTACACTACAGTTGATTTGTAGTTTTAACTAGCAATGACAACGCAAACCGATATTTTCGAATATTTTCAAATACATTCATATTGTCAGAACAGTAACAAAGCTTTCGAATTTTTGTAAGACTCTAGTTTTTCGAAGATTTCCGATGTAGTTTCCCTGCTGATGGTGAGATTAACGTTAAAATGTGATACGAATTCAAAAGATTGTTTGAATGCTGGTTAACCAGTGATTTGTTCCACTTGGTTTAACTGTTTTGTCCAAATTCCAAATTACTTAGAATGTTGATAAAAGGCGGGCGAAAACAGTTCCTAATTTAGCAAGTATCCATTTACTTATCAGTTATGATAATAACGTCGGTCTTATCAACGTATTTTTCCAATAAAGATTAGCAATATATTGTATATTTATATATTTATAAAAATTACAACTTCCTCAAATGTGATTGGTTCATTAACCACTCTATTATTCATTAATTTGACACTATCCAATAACAAGCTCTGTTTAATATCGGAAACCTGTTATCGAGCCAATCAGAACCTGAGTCCTTGGCTTATTGTCCAATCACAGATCAGATAATAATCACTGTGAACATCAGCCAGTCACCACTCAGAAACTGTGACCAAGATAAAATGGAGCTCTTGCTCTTACAGTAACAATAGTCCTTTTCACAGTTCCTAAATTGTAACCAAGGCTTTGCCTGAAAGTGAGGCGAAGGTTGTAATGTTTTAACATCACTATAGTTATAATTTACACATCAAAAGAAAGAAGGTTTGTATCAATGCATGGACAACTTTCGTCTCGGTTTCATGCAAAGGCTTGGCTACAATTTAGGAACTGTGAACAGGACTATTCTTTCCATGACCGAAACTTAAACTCAATATTTTCTTTTTTCTTTATTCGGAATTGTAATTTTTATAATAAGTTGGTAACATGACTTCGTGTCGTCCAATTCTGCCTGTAATCATACTTGTGATAAACAAATAAATTGGACTCGCGCTGCGCCCAGTTTTGTTATCACTCCGCGTATGATTACAGACGGAATTGAACTCCATTCATCCTATTACCATTACAAATCATAAGATTTCAGTTCTGTTTCTGTTTCGGTTTAATACTCAGTTAGAGCTGGGTTGCGTAACACTGAGGCGGTCCTTAAATAAATATAGGAGAACTTGTACATTTATTCCCAACATGTTGTAAATATCTGCTAAATCTTCAGATTGTGTAATGTTTTGAATCAAATGCTCAACGGTTTACTGAAAAATATAATACTGAATAGTAAATAGTAAATAAGAGGATATTACACGGTAGCGAGTAGATATGGATTTTATCTTCGAGTGACAAGAACAATATCTCACGAGTAAGGCTTCCGAGTATTAACGAAGCGCATTCGTAGGTGTTCAGGCCCGGTTGCTCGAAAGGCGGTTAATGTTAACCAATGGTTAACCAAAATTTTAAATTTGATTTCTTGATCTAGGAAAAAGTATCCGGTGCCTACAAAGTATTATTGAAATATTCCTCAAAAACATAATTACGTGAACCCGACATGAAAGTCCAAATCAATCAGTAAGGAAGCAAATCCAATCGTGAGTTAAACTCTTAACCATTGGTTAACTTTAACCGACTTTCGAGGAACCGACAATGTTGTAGTCGCGCAGTTTCGTGATTCCTTTTCAATTTTCACTTATGCATATTTGCATAGAAATTCGCCCTGTTCCTCGAGTTAAATGGATATTGGTTCGAATTGTACGTGAGTGTTATTGTTGTTGTTGTTATTATTATTGTTGTTGTTGTTGTTGCTGTTCAGTTTTTGTTGTTGTTCTTGTTACTATTTTGTTGGCGTTATAGTTGTTGTTACCTTTCATGTAGTAACATTTTGGTCCACCATTCCTAGAGAATGCGTTCCAGTAACAGCGATCAGGTTTCTGTTCACATTCTCTTGGGGATACATTGTCCGGGGCAGCTTGGATCTTGTCTTTACGTAGCAATACATCTACACATGCCTTCGGAACTGACAATGAACACAAACATCAGTTTTGCAGTTTGGATATCCTAGAGAAGTAATTCACTTGCAAATAACTGCCTCCTAATAGTTATATATGTTGATTTTTGTTTCGTAACATGTAATTACAAACTTGGTGTGGTGCGAAGAGTTCTTGTTCTTGTATGACACGGTATATCTATCGAATTGGTCGTCTCCAAAATACACTGAATATATATCGAGGGACTTGAAAGATCCCACACACTTGTCGATAAGAGTAGGGTAGTGATCCCGGTGTTGTGGCCTGTATCTCCATTGTAACTGGCAGCCATCGGCGCCGTATATATAATTGTAAATCGCATCGAGACATTACGTAGGATGCGCTATATAAGAACCGTCATTTATTTATTTATTATAATAAGGCTGAAAAAACCCGGAAATGGGCGACACTTCTCCATTCGTTTTGTTGTTCCGGCACAGCTTGTTATAAAGGTCAAATACATGTGCATTCCTTTAACTAAACATGTGTATTTCTATGGCACCTTTTAGGGGGATCAATGAGCTCAAGCCACACACATACTAGTACCTTTTTGGGGGTTTCTTTGAAAAACATTCAACGATCATCCCAGTCTTGTCCATTATGGGAGTCCCCCCTCCCCACGGGATCCTTGCATGCCGACTGAAGCCCATATTAGCAATGAGAGGGTAAAGCACACATACCCATTTCAATGGTGAAAGTGTTATCTATCAGCGGTATGGGGTTCCTCTGGTCTACTCTGCCATCACTGTCTGATAGAAGTCCACGATTTGTCCCAGATACAGACACCCATTTCCTATAAAAAGGCATTTCAATCCCAACTACAGGACCCCGCCAACGGTGAAGAATGAAATTGGAATATTTGTGACTAGGCGTGGAGACATCATTGGCCCATATACTTTTATAAGACAAGTCAGCCCAGAAATAGAATCCGGATGGTTTGTTGTCCGTGTTGTAAGTGTACACATGATCTTCTTTAGTCAGTATTTCAAACCTCACAGACCGTCGGCCATTGTATGAGCCGCAGTGTATGATGAAAGTGGTTCGGACACCAGGCTCAGTTACGGGCGTCGTTCGTTTCGTGCCAGTCCTGTATCGACCGAAGATAAGTAATTTATATCAAGGATAATTACAGCAACCACAAAAACTACTACTAATACTACTACTACTACTACTATTACTACTACTACTTCTACTATTATTACTACTACTACTACTACTACTACTACTATTACTACTACTACATAACTACTGCTGCTATTACTACTGCCACTACTACTACTACTACTACTACTACTACTGCTGCTGCTGCTGCTGCTACTACTACTACTACTACTACTACTGCTTCTGCTATTACTAGCTTAATGTCTAACTTTGTCTTTCTTTAGTTTCTTTAGTTGTACCTCATGTGTCGATTCTAAATCATCCAGGGTTAGTTTTGGAACTAACTCCTCATAACTACTTTCTCCATTCTCTGTGTCTTCGTGTCCATCATCATTCACACTGTCAATGACCTCAGTGATTCTGCTGCCATCATCTTCCAAAGACTCTGGCAGCTCTTTATTCTCCTGTACCTCTTTCTCACCTAAGAAATTGTTAAATATGGAGAACTGTGAGAGGCTAATCCACGCGTTTATTTCATCAAAGCTGGACTCATGCAACAGCATTCTTTTTGGCCTACCTGACAAGGAAATTAATAAACTACAGCAAGTGCAAAATGCTGCTGCAAGACTTGTAACAGGCATGAATAAAAACGAATATATCACTCCCATCCTCCAACGCCTACACTGGCTGTCAGAGCCAGGATAGACTTTTAAGATTCTACTCTTGACTTACAAAGCCCTCCACAATCAGGCACCTGATTATATCACAGAGCTCTTAAATCCATACAAACCTTCACGTTCCTTAAGATCTGAGAAGCAAAATCTCCTTGTGGTCCACATATCCAATACTAAAACCTATGGGACAGGTCCTTTGTGGTGGCATCGGCCAAACTTTGGAACTCTCTGCCACTAGGCCTAAGGAACGCTGATTCGTTGTCCAGTTTTAAATCTCCCTCAAAAACTTATCTTTTTAAGAAATATTTTTTTAATCAAGTAAATTAGTTTGTATAAATAGTTTAGAAAACTTTAGAAATTTTAGATTTTTTAAATATTTTACTGTAACCTGTAAAGCATTGAGACTTAGTGTAATGCTATAGATATTATTATTATAATTATTATTATTAGATTAAACAACATGCGAGTTCACAAGACAATATGATCACCATCATATGCCAGGAGGTAACCAGAACAGAGACAAATACATGTACATGGGCAAGGAATGTTCAAGGCGCTGTGTTTGAAGATTTCATATCCCGTTCTAGTCTAAAACCCTCAAACTTCATACCCTGTTTGGTGTGCACTACCACAGTCTAACCCCTCTCAGAAAAACCGAAAATTTAGCAGGTTTAATTTTAACATGTTTAACAGACTACTTACCTTGTGAGTCCCAGTCTTCCACTGGTTCAAAGGGTGGTGTGGGCATGAGAAACTGTTCCTCATACAAAACAGTCTCTGCCTCCATGTCTTGCTCTGCCCCCAGTAGGCCTGAATCAGACATAGCACCGGAGAGCATTCCCTCTTCAATCTCACCGTTGAATTCATCATAAGAGTCTGTCTGGATTCTGGGATTATTGTCTCCTGGTGATCGCAACCCCAATGCAACAGGCTTCACAAAATGTACATACTTGGGAACAAAACCTCTCTGATACTGCAAACAGCAAAATGCAACAATTAAAAAAACAATTCAACAATGACATTCATTTGGCTATGTTCATGACAGCGTAAAGTATGCAGTGTTCAGATCATTTATATACATACCCGGGGGCGACAATTCATAATACATACCCCGGGGGTGACGATTCATAATACATACCCCGGGGGCGACGATTCATAATACATATTCCAGGAGGTGCTAACTTATAATGTACATATCTGTTGTGGATATATTTTGGTCTTGTTTAAAATTTTCTTAAAGGAATCCTGAAGTGAAAAACACTTTTCAGGCAAAATGAAATAATTTGTTATACTCAACTACTTTCTGAAGTTTT
This sequence comes from Epizoanthus rinbou, assembly GCA_025505405.1. Taxonomy (NCBI): domain Eukaryota; kingdom Metazoa; phylum Cnidaria; class Anthozoa; order Zoantharia; family Epizoanthidae; genus Epizoanthus; species Epizoanthus rinbou. The sequence goes on from JANVCH010052867.1 coordinate 8,495, forward strand.
TGGGGTCCAAAACCATCACATAGACGAGAACGAAGCAAAAATGTTTCCTGTTTTTGCACTTCGACAGTCATGGGGCTGCCATCTTGGATTATGACGTCAGTGAGTCCCATCCCAGGCCATAAGCGGTCAACAATCAAAACCAACAACAATATTCTATTAGAATTCCTCACCAACCATCTAACCTTTCTGCTCTCGTTAAACTATTATTAAATCATGACGAGTTAGGTTAAGGAATAAGCTAAATCCCGACAAGCTTTCCAATATTCTATTAGGCTTCCTCACCAACCATCTAACCTTTCCGCTCTCGTTAAACTATTATTAAATCATGACCAGTTAGTTTAAGGAATAAGCTAAATCCCGACAAGCTTTCCAATATTCTTTTAGGCTTCCTCACCAACCATCTAACCTTTCCCCTCTCGTTAAACTATTATTAAATCATGACGAGTTATTTTAAGGAATAAGCTAAATCTCGACAAGCTTTCCAATATTCTATTAGAATTCCTCACCAACCATCTAACCTTTCCGCTCTCGTTAAACTATTATTAAATCATGACGAGTTAGTTTAAGGAATAAGCTAAATCTCGACAAGCTTTCCAATATTCTATCCCAAACGATCCCAGAATGCAATGCTCTAACGAATATTCTGTACACTGTGTCATCAAGAGTGTTTCGCAAGCTATTGTTTCAGTATAATACGCGTTACTTTATCAGATCGCGTTACTTTATTAGATCGCGTTACTCTATCAGATCGCGTTACTCAGTTGTCAGTTTCAAGCTAAAGTAGCGTGGCAGTCGAAAAGCAAGAACCGTAGCAAATCTTATATATCGATTGACTTGCATTATTCTCTCCTCTGACAGGCATTCTTGATAGCATTTACTTCAAATTTCCTGCCCAAGCTACTGTATGCAGCTATAATATCACATGACGGCACACTCAAAGGCTACGCAAACTTCAGTTTGGCGTGGGCTCCTCCAAATGCAACATCAACACCTTGTAGGTGAGTATACTTGGTATAAGCCACATCAATGGAATTGTGGCGAATCAAGGATGTATAAATCCCCCCCTAAAAATTATTGTTTGCCAGGGTTCGCACTACTCTGGAAGTATCCCAAATTTTATGGTCAATCCTTCAATTTTCTGTTGGCTTTTTCCACAAAGTCTACAACCAAAAACTGTATCTGTCACAGGATAACACACTGATTTGAAGTATCAGTTAAGCGCTTTCTTGCCCACTTATATCCATAAACGGTGGCTTTTTCAGTGGTCACATTTTGTTTCGGATATTGTTTTTGACCAAAATGAAAAACATACCAAGAACCAAAATGTTTTTTGTATTTACCCGCTCTTGCTGAGTTCCCGCGGATCCTTAAAAAGTCTTATTTTTGATTTTGTATTTTTAAGGCCTTGAAAATGTCTTAAATTTGCCAAACATTTTCCTGGAGGTCTTAAAAAGTCTTAAATATTTGTTCAATAAAAATCAGTCGTAACTCATGGTCAAGTTTTGAAGACAAAGCAAGCACCAAATATTACAAATTTTCGTTCAATAATCAACCCAACATTTGCAACAATGCATGCAAACGATCACAAAATTGTGTCAGTGCCCACGATCCATACTGGTCTGCAGATGTTGGGTAAATAATTGGCCTGTATTGTAACCGTTTTGAATCTATAGAATATTGGAAAAAATAGGTCTTACATTTTTCAAATTTGTTTCTTAAAAAGTCTTGAAAAGGACTTAAATTTTGTCAGTCGTTAGCTGCAGGAACCCTGTCTTGGTAATTTGTATTGTATACTCATTCAGTTTGTAACGGAGAGGGAACTCAACCCTTTATCAGACTTCAGTCGAGGCCATGTTAGGAGAATATCACTGTTCATCACTAACTCTGGTTACATGTTCTCATCAGATACATTGACTTCCGGGACCCCGATGGTCATTTAAGTAAATTCTACTGGCATCTTCTCACCCTGAAGCTAGCGTTTGTAATAGTATTCGAGGTAAGTGTGGCTCAGCATTGTATCTACGTTTGTTGTTGAAAATTAGTCTAAATTTTTTATAGTGACGCCTACCTGGACTTTAAAAACACTTTAGGTTTTTATTGGTTGCATAAACAATGGGAAATAACCGCTCTAAGAATGTCGTCAAATTTATATAATAAGAACATTCGAGGCTGGAATCCTCAAAGTAATTAAGAACGTTCTTAGAAAACAAAACACAAATGTATTTCACCTATCGGTCTGTTTGCCTGCGTCTGTCTGTATCAACCTTGTATGCTTTGTATGCAGAGCTCTTTGCAATGTCTCGTCGATGACATTTTCGTGTAGTTCTATTATAATCTGTGACTTGCCGTGATCTTCCAATTACTAACTGCTGCTATTGTGCATTTACATAGAAAGCCCAAACTCGAACGAAAACCGTTCAAGATTCAATTCAATTTGTTAAGTGCCTTGGACTGTTTCGAATGCGTACGCTATAAAAACAATTCAGTTATTGTTGTTATTATTATTATTATTGTTGCCTTGTTGTTGTTATATTTATTATTATTATTATTATTATTAAGAGCTCTTATCAATCGAGTTTTAGCTTCCGCGGAGATACCCCAAATGGGTCCCCGCTCCTACCCCCAAATGGGTCCCGCTC
>JANVCH010052978.1:0-11131 GCA_025505405.1 Epizoanthus rinbou
GGGCCGTGGGTCCTAATAAGCTCCAGGGGGGGTGGGAAAAATATCGAAAAATTAATAAGCAGGGTGGGAGATGTTTATTTGGCACCTAAGAGTACAAATTTGAAATAAGAACTTACACTGAAACATGCTCTTAACAGCAAAAGCCAAACTGAACATTTTGTAGGCCAGAAAACTTTTGCGACATATACTGTAAAATACTGCTTCTAAGACACAAGTTTAAAAACAGGTTTGTAGAATTTGTAAAATCATTGTAATTCACAAAGAATAGTCAATCAAGAATCCTGCTGAGAGCGAAATTCATGAGAACTATCCCACAAATAAGCCGGCGGGCATAGAATCCCCAAACGACAGCGGATTGGCAGGATATCATCAGTAACTGAGGGAACTCTGATTTTACAGTAGGTCCCAGCCTTATGAAATATAAGTAAACAAAACTCACTGCCAATTGTTCCAAAGTTGTGTTCATGCCTTCAGGGACACTTTGTTGCCATGACTCCATGAACTCGTGGTAATTAAACTGAAGTGAAACAAGTAATTATTGTTTACTTTAATTCTCTCAAAATGCTAGGAGAAAAATACATGTAATCTCTAGTACAGTATCTGTGCATTTATCGGTATCTCTATGTACATGTGTGTGAGAGAGTCTGTCTAAGCTGTATATACACATCAAGAACAATAACAGGAAAAGGGACTAACGAAGCAGATAGCTAGGCCATACCTATTTCTACGTTTAGGCTGTCATTTCTGGCTCAGCTAATGAAGTAAAAATCATTGAAGACAAGATCTTGGTAAGACATTTCTTAGCTTGGAAAATGCTTAGAAACTCTTTGAATAATTTAAAAATCGTGTTGGATGGACTTAAAGTCTATTAAAAAAGCCTTGGAGTCAGAAACAACAAATTGAGGTCAGAGAACCTGGAAATGAAACACGTTCGGCAGCACCAGGGGTAAATATGTTCTGCACTTGCAAACCTTTGAACTACAAAACATAATTTGCTTTAAAATTACTTTAAGTAATAATACCTTGTAGAAATCCTGGTCGGTTTACAATGTACTTCAAACATTTCTCTACAAAATTCAAGTATTGAATATTCCAGGAGTAGTTAATGAAAAAACAGGGCCTGAAAGGAAATTATGAAATTCCAAGAGTTTTCCAAGAATTCCAGGAGTTTTCCAAGAATTCCAGGAGTTTTCCAGGAATTCCAGGAGTTTTCCAGGAGTTTTCCAAGAATTCCAGGAGTACCACTGCAAATCTTGAAAAAGGCTCAGGACTGCCTATTATTTTGAGACATCGTTACATAGTCAGCCATGTCCAAAACATGAGATTGCATTCTTTTTACTAGGAGTGTCTCTATCCCCGGCCTTCATGGCCAGTTAATCTGCTCTTAATCCACACCCTTTGGTCACTTACCCTCCCTGCAGGACGGAGAAGATATTCTGCATAGAATCTACAAACTTTGTCCTCTAGTAGTCTATAATGTATATCATTGTTGTCTTCTGTTGAATCGAGAAAATAGTAATAGAGCTGAAATAATTATTACGATACATGTATTTAAATGTCACAGCGATGTGTTCACAAGCAATTCTTCAGTGCAACATTTTAATTTATTTTTGTACGTGACAGCTTACCATTATCGACTTCCATATCATTTAAGTTTTCCCCATAACAATTTAAGCAGTGCTCCAAGGCAATCCTATAAAGTGTGAAGGAAACAGACATTCATTACAAGAGTCTTAAGTAAACTTACGCACACAGTCATGCTGCAGTTTAAGCTATAGAGAAATCAACTAGTTATTGATTCTAAATTAAATGTACAGTTCATCATTTTTACTTTTAAAAAAGTTCCATTGCCTTTGGAGTCAGTCTCTGATGAAGTTCGCAGAAGGCGGATGAAAATTTAGACCGTTTTAAAACACAAATTTTAGATCTGTTACAACCAATTTTTAAAAGTATTTATGAACACAGATCGCTCAAGCAATTTCATCATTTTTCTTCTATTACATTACGATTATTGTAAGTTTTCTTCTCATTTTAGTATTAAGTTGCATGAGTTGTAATTAAGAATGGGTTAAGCTGTGCTGCAGCTCGACCACACAGTAGTTTCTGGTTATTGTATGTGAATTCAGGGACTGTAATTCAAGAAAACATACTTCATTAAAGTTGAAAGAACGCCTATATGTCACCACAGTACATTGTAATGCTGGTAACTTTGAAAATGGTGGAAAAAAACTTTGATTTTATATATATGTCTATAGCTTGTGTATTGCAGTATGTATATAAAAAATCTAAGTTTTCCTTCACTTCAAAACTTTTCCACAACAGAGCACAACTATATTGGACTTCTTTATAAATCATGTGTACATGTACTGTCTGTACATATGTAATATGAATCATTTTCCTTCTTCCCCTTGATAAATTTGTTCAATGTTGTAGCCTGACCACACAGACAGATGAAGCAAATGTACATGAGAAATAAGTTAGTTGGGAATACATATTTTGATCAACAATGCACTCAAAAATGTTGGAAATTATATTTTCAAAAAACTGAAATTCAAAATTTTCTAGGGGTGGGAACGCTTCTGATACCCCTTGGGACATTATATTCAGCACATAATTATACTCTACAACGCCAGATAGCACTATGCAAGATAAGGCAGCCAGGGATTGGAGAACAAAAGCAAATAAAATAATTCATTTAAAATGATACAGGTTTTTACAAGGCTAATTAAATATTGGCACAGAGTTTTCATACAGTAAATATCACCAGCTTTACGACCAACCTTGACTCAAGTTCTTCTAGGATATTGCAGCATTCTTTTACAGGAACTCTTTCATAACTCCAGTCTTTCTCTTCTAACAAGGTCAGGATTCTTATGAACACTCTCTCCTGATAGTCGGTGTCAAGAAGACGCCAGTAACCTGTCAGACACACACTTGGGGTTAGATCTTGGAAAAAGTTATCTATAACAATAATAATAATATTACTAATAATAATAATAATAATAATAATGACACTAATTCAATAATAATAGATAAATATTAGTTTATTAACTAATAACTAGTGTCAAGAGGTCACAAATAACATGTCAGATACACATACAGTAATTATGAAGTTAGATCTGAAGTTATCTATATTATTATTATAATAATGCTAACAGTAATGATAATAATAGGATAATAATAATAATAATAATGACAAGTTTAGAGGCACTGCTACATGTTGCATAAAGTTGCACAAACGTTTTTAAAAGATGTAGCTCTTGTAAAAGATAAAAATTATCAGCAATGATTTAAATATAAAAATCAGTCAACTAGTAAAAAAAGCCTGCCTAAAAAGAACTGTTTAACTCGCTTTTTAAAAACCGTTAGTGAAGGACTTATTTATAAGACGATCTACCTGCTAAAAAATAACATTCCAGTTATAAGCCTAGGAGGAGCCGCTCTCCATGAAAACGAAGTAAATAACCATCACGGGTCGAACGAAAAAATTCTCAAAGAAACCCCCATTGGTGTACTCATGGTTGGAAACTGGGGCACAATTAGGAGGCTGCTTGCAAGCTCGCAGCAATAAGGCTAGGGTTAAGGTCACTCATGCATTGATGCCACATCTCAGCTATGAAACTACTCCCCGTCAGGTTTTCCCAGGCTGGCTGGATCATTCAATATAAATCTGGACTGAAGTGCATCCCAGCAAGCTGAACTGTCCTGGCTAACTTGGACTGCCCGGCTCGGGTGCATTACTATCACGGTGCCTATGGGCAACTAAATTCAAACTACTCCCCATCAGGTTTTCCCAGGCTGGCTGGATCATTCAATATAAATCTGGACTGAAGTGCATCCCAGCAAGCTGAACTGTCCTAGCTAACTTGGACTGCCCGGCTCGGGTGCATTACTATCACGGTGCCTATGGGCAACTAAATTCAAAACTTGACTGCAATTTGTGAAAATCTGAGCTGCATTTTACTTGTTCAAGAGATCAATGTTTAATGCTTGCCCTGGATTTTATTGGGCAGATGTTGGTGTCAAACACTGTAATGACCAAAGAGTATATAATTATGTATCATCAAATTTTGACACTAGGACCAGGGATTGCTATCCTACAGGCTTATTTCATGGGGGGGTTATTATCAGGGGGAGGCATTGATCACTAGTTCACTAGAATAGAAACCTACTAAGGGAAGATCTCAATTAAAATAAACTTGCCGCTTACCATCAATATAAACTGCCTGTATGTTAGCCAAAGCTTCTCGTAGTTCGTCATCACTTGCTTGAACTAAGCTTGACAGGTCATGAAATGAATACTACAGCGAAAAACAGAAGTTGGATTCATTGGTACTTGGAACTCAAACCTTCTCTTCTGGACTTGACTCTCTCATACCTGTCAACATTGCATTAAAAGTAAAATATTGGAACATCACAACTGTTTTTTTGGTTAACTGATCAACAATGAATCATTGCCAAAGTGCACATGAATGCATAAAACACTCTTATTGACATATGTTACTCAATATATTTAGCTTTGTGATACAACTGATTGTTCAAAGTGCATATGAACACATAAAACACTCTTATTGACATACATGTATGTTACTCGATATCTTTGTGATATCACTCGATCACAATAAGAATAAAGTTGACCTTTGTCCCCATGCACTTACTCGATTCCCAACGGCTTCCAGCCGATACACACCACTTTGATCAAGTCGCTGCGGGTGTCACGCGCAATATTTTGGTTTGAACGTGAGACTTTTAGATTGGGAACGTCCTCTGTTGTATCACCAAGAACTTCACAAGTATTTATATCTTATTATGCTAATATTTTTTACTAGACGCCCGGTACTAGTTTATGAAGAAGTTTACTAGTCCGTCACAGTTTTTACTAGTGTTCCGACTAGTGGACTACCGCCAACTTCGAACCCTGGCCTAAGTATTTAATAAACTTACAATAATTATTCTACTAACACGTGTTGGATATGAGATGATTATAACCTTGATTAACATTGAACTATTTTTTCCTTGCCTTTTTATTGTCAATGGGCTACTGTAATTCAATGGCAAAAGCTGTTATTGACAACCCTGTCATTGTTCTGTTTCATTGATTATGTTTTTTTCCTTTGTCTATGTGTATTTTGTTGTAATTGTAGTTGTAAATTTGTGAAGCTTAATAAATAAATAAGTAAGTAAACCAACTTGGTGCTGCGCACCTCTGTGACTGTCAACCACCACTAGACTATGAGTAGTCCAAATTTTTCCTCTTGAGATCATCATAAATTTATCAGTGCACAGATGTTATAAAAAACTGCTATAGATTGCCATTTGAATATCTATTTTAAACTTGAAAGAAACTACAACTAATTCAATAGTAGCATGCAAACAGCCAAAATGTCTGCTGTGTGCACAAATACAATGTCTAAATCATTTATGACAAATTTGAGCTAGCACAGTGTTTATTTAAAATCTGTTTGTGGAGCCATGGACCTACATGACAGAGAGAAGGTACCATAAAGTGGAAACTCATTGACCAACTGTCAGTAACTGATGCCCTAAACCAATAATTAGTATTGTAGAACCACCTTGCCAGTGTAGCTTGTGTTCTCCTATGTAGTTTACTATACATAAAGGTTTGGTAAACAACTTAATTGTTATCTTAAGCAACAGGGCAACCTCCTTTTAAAATTTGTTCTTTTCAAAATCTTCTCGTATCTTGTATTGAAATAACAGAATGTAAAAGCCAAGAGGGGAAATTTGCTTCAGATTGATTAATGATTGATGTTGTTTTTCTGTTTACTTATGCTTTAGTCATATTTTTTTCTTTAATTTTTGCATTGTACTTATTTCCATGTAAAATGAAAGAATATTGCACCAAAGTTGATCTGCATTTTATTTTGATGATCTTTGATTTTGAATGTTCTGACTGATGTAGCAATAGGCATCTGTTGTAAAACTGGAAATAATTTCTGTTTCAAAACTAGTAACAGGAGAGAAAAGTATGATAATAAATTGTGTTGGGAGAAGAGCTGAGTGGGAGTAATGCACTCTCTTGCTCGCTTTTTTTGTTAAAAGGTAAAAAGAAAATAAAAAAATAATTATAAGGAAAAAAAGATAAAACAATGCTTGAGGGGCTTTAATAAACCATTGTTTACCACTATATGATGTTGCCTTGATTGCACAAGTACTGACTTGATAAAATCTTTGATTAATCCCCCCTCATAGGATGGGGGTCGTTGCAAATCTTTTGTGTGTTTTTTGGTATCACGTTTGCACTTCTCTGAAAGGCAGCAAACCCACAATATTTCTGCTAATACCTAATATCCATTCATGTAACAACATTTTAAAATGACCGTCATTCATTTTGTATCTATTCGAAATTTTAATAATGCTGACATTTCTGATCAATTAATACCATTGCTTTTATTACAGGTGTCACCAGAACAGGCTAAGGAACTCCAGGAAGAAGAGCCAGTTACAAAAACTCCACCTTCGAGCCAGCTAGCTCCACCTGAGGAACAGATGGCTGCAACTCAAGAGCACTTTCCTCCACCTCAAGAGGAAATTGGTCAGGCCCAGCAGAAAATTGCTGAATCACAAAAAGAGGTTCCCTTACCACAAGAGGAAATTCTCCCACCACAGAAGGAAGTTCCTCTGTCACAAAAAGAAGTCACTCAAACTCAGGAGGAGGTTCCTCCACCCCAAAAGGAAGTTCTCCCACCACAGGAGGAGGTTCCTCCACTCCAGAAGGAAGTTCTCCCACCACAGAAAGAGGTTCCTCCACCCCAAAAGGAAGTTCTCCCACCACAGGAGGACGTTCCTCCACCCCAAAAGGAAGTTCTCCCACCACAGGAGGAGGTTCCTCCACCCCAAGTTGAAGTTGCCGCACCACAAAAGGCAATTCCACCACCCCCAAAACAGTTTTCCCCAGAGGAAAAGATCACACAACAAAAAGAGCAAGTTACTGCACAGCAAGAACAAATTGTACCACTTCAGGAACAGGTAGCACCACCCCCACATAAGCCACAACATCGGCCAGCCCACCACCCTGTAGCACCACCACAAAGGGAACGTGCCCCAGCACGAGATCAAGTTGCACCAGTTCACGCACAAGTTGCAGAACCACAAGTACAGGCTGTACCGCCGCCTTCTAAGCAACAGTGGTGGCCGCCCCATAGACAGGCAGTTCCAACGACTGATATGCGGCAAGGCTCAGCAATAGACTTTAGTCCACCACCTCCTCAGATAGCCCCTCCATCAGCAGCAGAGCAGTGGATGGAAGACTCTGGTATTGAAATGTCTGAGCATGCCATGGAGGATGTGAGTTATGAGGCTGATCAAGAAGTAGCCGTAGTTGAGCGAACAGAGGTAAGAAAATCATTATACCAGTGTTTGATATGTTTGACCTTGGTTTTGTATGCTAGAAAATGCTTTCATGTACAGTGCACTGTTTGTATGTGGTTGCAGATAAATGGAACAGTACAATAATTATTATGATAAGAACAGTTCAAAATGGTTTTAGTTAATAAAATAATTTGTCTTTAACGACAAATACTTAATAAATACAGCCAGGGCTTCTTCAGTTGTGAAGAGACTCTCAGGATGTAGTCAAAACACTGAGTGTTTCTTCACAAGAGAAGAAAATATCCCACCTTCCAGCAAGGGAGAAGGGGAGAAAATACCCTTAAGGTAGTTTTCATGCTAATGATCATCTTTTGTTTTGTTTTTCATGTACATGTATCACCAAAATTAAAATGAGGTACACGTACGCGTACAGCAGTTACTTTATTCAGAAATTTTATCACGCTTTATTTTGTTTTTTCCCATGAGGATAAGTTTGTTGATAGACAAAACAACTATATTGCACAGCTGTGCAAATGACTGTTGACACCTTGGGAGCATTTTTCTATGGATACAGATGTCAAGTGACTAGATACGATGTTCAGTTTTTATCAGTATCAGTGGTTGTGATTGGTCAGTCTATAGAATAATTGTTGGCAAATATGCATTCATAATCTTTATGTTTGTTTGTTGGTTCTTGTGAGGACATTTTCCAAGATGTTTTGAAAGGTACATAATTATGTAAATCACCTTGAAATAATGTTTAATGTTTTTAGTTGAAGTGTAGATGTTCCTTTTATTTTTTCACAATGTGCTTTTTTATCATAATTTATTGAATGTGACTTGAGAGCAATAATATTAATAATGCAAAGCCCACCATCACATAATATTAGAATTATGTCTTTACCATTTCATCCACTTCAAAGTTCAACATTAATTTTGTGGACCATGAGTTTTGATGATGGACTGTCAGATGTTGTGGTCTGTTAGTTTTGACTCCTGAATGTCTTCCTAAAAGTGTGGAAATTTAATAAATGCCCAGCATGTTTAGTTTAGTTTAGTTTAGTTTAGTTTAGTTTAGTTTAGTTTAGTTTAGTTTAGTTTAGTTTAGTTTAGTTTAGTTTAGTAAATAGTTTAGTTTAGTTTAGTTTAGTTTAGTTTAGTTCAGTTCAGTTCAGTTCAGTTCAGTTCAGTTTAGTTTAGTTTAGTTTAGTTTAGTTTAGTTTAGTTTAGTTTAGTTTAGTTTAGTTTAGTTTAGTTTTCAACTTCCCAAGTAATATAATATCACTGGTTATTTTCTAATCAATGGATAGTGTTTCGAAGAAACGAATAAATGAACATTGTTTTAGTATCATTACTGACAGGTGGTTTGTGCTCTTTTCAGAGAACGATATCCGTGATTTCATTCACAATGACGTCACTGGAATTCGATCCATCACTAACCAGATTGTGGAAGGTGTGTTCAGTCGTCCTGAAGGGGACTTTCCAGTAGGCCCACAGGTAAGATTGATTATAGAATAAAAGGGAAATTTTCCTTATCCATATCTCTTAAATTTATTATAGGGTAGAGAGCAAAACATTGGGTGTCAAACGTTACCCAACATTTATACACTTATAGAGATAAGATTTAGGATAAGTATCGCTGACGTCTGGGTGCACTTGTACATTCTCACATGCAGTACTTCACGGTGTGCGGATCAATCTGTTTTGCTTTTAGTGTAAGTTTTGATTGCACAACTAAAGTGAAATTTGAAAAACTCCATACTATCGTGTTGGACCACATTGGTTTGGGTGCATAGATGGAGGATTTAGCTCAGCAATGCTTTTTTTGTCGAACGATAAAGCAGAAAAGATTTCGTTGTTCGATATAGGAGATACTTCTAGGTTAGAAGTTACTCACGGCGAAATTAAATAGGAATCTTGATAACACAATTATCCTTCTCAGTATCTGTGAGCAGCAAGTATATTCACCTCCACTTCGGAGAATAATTGTTAATTATTCACCTCGGAGCATTTATGCATGAAATGAGACAAATGACGATCCCTTCCGGTGCTGTGTTGGAAACTGGAATTCAAATTCACATTGGAAATAAATATTTTGTGGCAATGGCTTTTCAATGACTTCTCAAAAGACCTTCAATTGACAATTATTGGATTCGGTTTTCACATGATAACGAGAAGTATCAAGGCCAAGGATAACATAAACAGAGGCCTTGATATTATACAACTGCAATTGGAGGAGCACTACTAAAGATACAATCTTGCAATTTTACATTTGAAAACAACTTTAATGACAGCCGTAAACTATTGCATGCATAAAACTATTGTCTGTAGATATGACGTAATGGTTTCACGCCATCTGGAATTAACAGTGCGCTTGTAGCCAATCATAATCGAGATAGCATGAAAATGTAAAATAAAACATATTAAATCAAATAATATGCTTACCCATTTTTCTCCATTCAATATCCATCAGCACTTGTTGAAATGTATGCGGTTCTAGGTATATTTTTATTCTAGGCTTGGGACAGCGAGGGTGTGGAAGTTCAAGGAAGCAGACTCTTTTATTCTGGTCCCGACAATTGCACCTTTTGTAAACAAAGAGCACAGGATGAAATAACGGAATTTCATGGCGCCAAATATATGGAGCCATTATCAGAAGATTGCCCAATGTTTGAGGTAAGCAAAATATTTCTAAAATCGTATTCTCACATCTGGAAGACCTAGAACAAGTTAAGAGGAATGTTCTCTAATATACTCCACCGACTACCTAATATTCAAAGTGCCTAATTCGGAAAGCCAACAACTTTCATCAACGGCCTACTCCAGGTCCTTAAGTTGCCGCGACTTATCGCGACTTAGTGCAACTTAAGGCGACTTAAGGAAAATTAGTATTCTATGCTATGCTATGTTGTGCTTCTTGTTTGACAGGAAATTTCTGTGTTAAACGACAGCCATTGTAGCACACTGGCAAAATGAAAGTTGATTGATTGATTGATTGATTCATTTTTATTAATACAGTATTTACATTAATAATCAATATACATAGAATATCGCAATGTATTGGAACAATATTTAAAACTTTGTACTTGCTAACTTATATAGCCTCAAATCACCTCAAGGTAATTTCACATGCAGTGACGAAATTTGACCAAATTTGCTCCTGGACCGACGTTTTGAGTGTTCTTTCGTATTTATTTTCTAACTGTGTAACATTCCTACGCTGCAACAGGTTCTGATCCAGGACACAGGCGAGAGACGTTTACTCGCCGTTGGTATCGTGTATGAGTTTCACAGTAAACACTATCTACCAGGCTGGAAATCCCCTGGTGAAGCGACGGTTGGTTATCATGTGGACGATGGGAAAATCTTCGACGGCAAGAACCCTGATTATGGAAGAGACCTTTCAGGTATTGTGTCTTGTGTATTGTACTCCCCAGTTTTTTCCTGCTTGTGTTTTTATGTCACAGAAATAACTTTATTTTAAATGGAGGCAATAAAATGTTTTGGAATTATTAGAGGGTGAAGAATACAGGAGAAAGTATGCCGTATTCTATTCATAACAAAGATACGGGGTAGGAAACATATATGAGAATGCTTTACAAGAATATCTATCCAGCGGCAATGTTGATAAACCAATTTGGTACACCAAGATACACTCCAAAACAAGTAGTTGGCATAGCGAGGGATTCAATATAGCCGATCTACTTTTGCTACATCATAGGCAACTGCCTCCTCTAGAATTTGCTCCGGAAATAAAAGAACATATTATTTTGGGGCCCGAACTCATCATAGGAAATGC
>JANVCH010053089.1:0-11130 GCA_025505405.1 Epizoanthus rinbou
GAAGCTGGAATCATTCAAACACCAGAAAAGAACGATTTCAATCTTTCGAGGCTAATTTCTCGGAATATACTGGAGCTAAGTTGTCGGCCATTCCAATTGGAGTCATGTAAACTAACAAACATTTAATGATTTCGACCTAAAGTATTACCTTTTCATTGGAAATCGCACTGGTCTGAGTCTTTTTGTCGTTTTTCTCTATCCTCGCCGAATATTCTGAATTCTCACTAAATCAATAAATACGGCCGATTCCAAATAAGGAAATACACCGAGACCTTATTTGGAATAAGAAAGACTTTCAGTTGAATGAGCGCTTTTCGTTTCAAGAGTTGTAATTTGTCAAACCAGCAATAGACAAACTGTAAGTACTCGAACAAATATTTTATGCCTATTAAATAAATAAAGAACTATGTTTAGCAAAAGTTTATTGTCACTGATAACATTTCTAGAATATAAACCGCTTTAACAAACGAAGCCGACTGAGAAGCTGGACAAATTTATCACTTACCTCGTACGTTTTAGCCATTCTAACGAAACCATCAGCTTGCAATCTTCCAGAGAAGTAATAAAATTGTATTCCATACACTCGATTGATCTGAAATTGAGCTCGGTGGAAATTTCAATGAAACAAAACTCTTTCCAACAACGCGCTGTATGCGTCGAGTCGAAAAGCTTGTTAGTCTATTGGAGCTCAATGATGCAGCGAGTTTATTGCCACGGCTACATACTAGTTCCCAGCCGCGGTCGCGCAGCTCTGCTGGGGGTCAGAATAGATTCTGCTGCCAAGCCTTAAGTACACTGAGGACACAGATATTTGTACGTCCATTTGTTCCGCGTTAAAGGCTGCGTACCCCAAAGCTTCCATGACATCATTATAGTTTGAACGGACGAATAAGTATTAAACAGAGGTTTAATGCTGAATACAATCCTGTTTATTTTAATATCTGATATTAGGATTCCATTGTTTCCATATCCTATATCTTTCCAAATATCCCTATTTATTTTTTCCCTTTGTTCTAAAAAAATAATTTTCTTAAAGAAGATTCTATGTTCTCTGTTTCTCTATTTCTTTTTGTGTTTGGGTAGCTTTTGCGTTTCTTTCACCTTTCTTTGCATAGCTTTTTGATCAATCTTTCGATAGCGTTTTGATCTTTGTCAGGAAATAGCTCTTTGTTCCTTCTTTGGATAGCTCTTTGATCTTCCTTTGGATATTTTTTAAAATCTTTGTTGAGATATCAGATTGCAATTGTTCTCTGTTCATAGAGCTCTTTGATCTTGGTTAGATAGCTCTTTGTTCTCTTTGATCTTTGTTCTCTGTTCTATTCTTGCTCTTACTACCTCTGTTTCTACTCTCTTTATTTCAGTTGTTGCGGGTAAGATCAGAAAATGTGTAAGGTTTAAGAGAAAGGTAAGAAATTAAAAAAAAGCTGTCAAGCTGAGAATCGAACACAATAAACCGCACTTCAAACCACGTACTTAGCAACCGAGCTAACTGATCGACTCGAAATAACTTGTGTTACAGCTTGGTTTGTCTATTTAGGAATAAGCTAATTGTTCAATTCGAGGCCATTTGACTCATTTGGGTGATCTATGTAGAAAAGAGACTGGTAAGGAATTTAGTTATCTATGCATTGTTTTTAAAAATGCAGAAGATTTAACGCGAATCGACCGGTTATCTCAGTCCAGTAAGTACGTGGTTTCAAGAGCGGTTGACCTGTTTTCGATTCCCAGCTTGACCACTCTTTTTTTTTCTCTCTTTCTTAAACCTTATAAATGTTCTAAGTATACCCGCCATCGCGAAGTGTGCTGGAGAAGCAGTTTTCTTCCATGAGCCTAGGAGGAGCTCCCGTACACGCACGCACACAGACGCAAAGACCGACAAGGGCTTTAATTTCATATCACAGTATGCCTAACCTCCCAAGCTGCACTTCGATCCAACTTTGGATAAACAGAAACATAAACGTCAATGAAACAGAACAATGAAACATTACCGATAATGATTGAATAGGAATGGAGTGGCACAGAAATTACATTAAAAATGACACTCGGCGACGATGATACAGGACAAAGGCAACTCAGTTCCCCAAGTTAACGAGAAAACATTATCTGGATATGTCATTTGAAGTACCACTTTCAAACCATTATATAACTACAAAAACATTTAAAATACAAAATTCTGAAATTTTATAATATTTACTAAAACGTATAACGGAACATTTGCATAAGCTAAAGTGGTCCACACGGTACTGAAACCTTTTACGATATAATGAATTATGTGTTGAGTTACAGGCTTCACATAATTTTATAATGTATATCATCCTGGTAGGTAATTTACTACGGATTATTGTAAGGATATCACAGTTTCTGTTTACCAATGTCCATTATTAAACATTTGAATAATACTTATATAAACAATAGATGACGCCATCCAAGATGACGGACATGAAATGAAATATGGTTGATGAATGACGTCAAATGACGTAATAATTGAAATTATTTGGTATTCTATTACGTTATAAATGAGCCAGTTATTTAGTACCATTACGTTCGTTTCATTATTATTACGAGTTACTTACAATTAATCACGTGTATTGTTGTGGCTGCAGGTAACTGTACTTAATAATCATCAAAATTCCATTTGCGTCCCCAGATAAGTACGTGTTCTCATCTTAGATCAAGTCCAATAATAGTTTTAAAATTAGCAAATAAAGAAGCAATAAGGGGAGATTGTGTTGATGAATTAAACACGTCGAAGACCGAGTAATTATTCAAATTAAAATGATAGGAACGCGATTCATACATGAATGGAGAAAAATGAATCTTTTTTTTTTAACGAAACACCTTTCTCATGACCTTTGAAAACAAAACGTAACCAGTTAATGTGTTACTCGTCTCCTTCCACCCGCACAGTACAACTAACATATTAAACAATTGATAAATAGCGTCATTCGTAATGCTTGTATAAACGAAACGTGCCATGACTGCTGACGGTCTGTATTTACAGCTTAGTTTTAGAATATTTAAGCGCTTTACCGCACAACAGGATTAATGTGGAATGCTTCGTTATTGTCATTTAGTATGCTGTGCTTATGATATTTCATGTTATTCATATGAGGTTGAACCATAATTATAATGTTGAACACTGTCCTCACACGACTCGAATATTTGTGACAAAACTTATTCACATCATTAGTATTAATTTTTCTCCATTGCAACAAATATTGTGTTTTACTTTGAAGAGTAATAGCTAGCAAATGCAACGTATTCCAAATGATGCTAGGAGACAACATCTAGAATTGCAGATCATGCAAACTACAGCGTTATGAGTGTGTGAGTATGCCGGCTTGTTTCTGTTAACTAAGAAACTGAATTGTTTGTTTGTACATTTGCGCATCAACTAGTTAAAGGGTACGCAACAACTAGTTAAAGGGTGCCCTGACCAGGGGGTTATGACAACTCTTTATTTTCATCATATTTCGTAGTTCGACCTCGTCAACTGTGTCTTTCGCAATTCAGCCCGGCGGGTTGCAATGGTTGACAACAAGATCCAAACACTACCACTACTAGTTTGAATGCAATTTTAAAATATTGATACTAAACCTAAGTAAAATGGTAAGCACGTATGAACCCCATTAATTCGAAGTCGCAAGGGAAAGAGAAAATAACCGGTTCAGCATAAAATACACCAAATCTATATTTCCGCTAGAAATCTATGTTTGAGGACGCTTTATATTTGTGGTATATTTACGGGACTGACAGATTGTGCAATTGAAATTGTACGCAATTGGCAAAGTCAATTGTGACATTGTCTTCTATCAGCGTCTGATGTTTGTCAACCACCTTTTTAATTTTAAACTTCGGAATAAAATGGTAGAATCAAGTAAAAAGTAAACAGAAATTAGTTCGAATAAGCGCGGAATTCGAAATAACCGAGTTCGAATTAAGGGCAGTATAACGACTGAAAAAACGGGACTGAAAACCAAGGGAAATGAATATTAGTTCGAAATTAGCTGGGATTTCGAAATATCCGCGTTCGAAATAACGGGACTCAACTGTAACTGTATGTAACTCATCTGAACCAATTGGGGAATCTACGGTTCGACGTCCTTTCCCGAAAAGACTTGAGTTCTAACCATTTGTAGATGTTAGCGCAAGGGCAGCACCTTCTCACAGTTATGTGAAGACCCTAAGTGTTGATTCGGCCGGAACTCGAACCCCCGACCTCCCGCATGTACTTGTGAGACTGATGTTCTACCGACAGAGCTAACCGGGATGCGGTTTCTGTGGTCGATAGAGACCTGCATTGAGACTTTTATGTAATCGTGTTTATCTAGAGAAACTCTATCGAATGTGATGTGGCAGTTTGAGCAGACTCTGTTAAATGTGTCTTTGAAACATTTGTTAGTGCAGTTTAATTTGTGATATGTTATTAATTAAATAGTTGAATTGGATTGAAAAAAAAATCTAATGGCAACTCTAGTTTTGAGAACATTAGGTTTATCTAACGTTTATCTAACGTGCTGCTGTTTTGATTTTATTGTGGCCATCAACAGTATCTCTGCATTTTGGGTCCAACGAGCATATGTCTGACATATTTAAAATATAAATTTTCATTATTTAAAATCAAAGACTACTGCAACAAAATCCAATCAGCTGTAGTTCGCAACTCAGAGTGGCACAGACAAATACTGTCTGGGCTGTTTCTCCAATATGGATGATTCATCAGTTCTAGTATAACACTACGAAAAACACCCGAAATATCTATAGATTAGTCAGTAAATGCCATGGTAAGAACAAGACTAAGCAGTGATATCAGTGGTGGTTAAAACAAAATTACAAATAACCAAAGTTTTCCAAAACGTTGTGCGTTGTGAGAATAGATATTTTTGTGTACATTAGCCTCAAATGTCGCATGTCACAACGTTCCGTGATTAGCTTAAGCAAACTTTTACTTGCATTGTTGACTTACGTAAGATACTTCACATCAAATGTGTTAATTATTCAAGTTTAGTAGATATAATTGCAACTCATAAACTTAGCACACACAAACGCGAGGCATTAAGAGACGAACCACTCGACAGCTTTGACTCTCTTTCCTATTTGACAGTTGAATTCCAAGATCCGGTCAATCGCCGATAAGAATTAAGGAGCTCTAGATCTAATGCAATAACGACTTAGAAGTGTGCGTCGATACACATCACTTCAGTACAGGTATGCAGAGATAGTAACTTTCCATGTTGTTTTGTTGTAATTACAAGTTACTTTCACATCAAGTGAGTGCAGCTATTTGTAAGAGTTTAAATTACCACATTCGTGTTACAGTGTATGACGTTGTCAACCTGAATGATTCATATTCTAAAACGAAAATAAATTCGGTATTTTCGGGTATTCGTGTACCTAAACTGATCTAAATCCTTGGTTGCTAAGAAGGACATCCATAATCGGATAGTGAAAGTTCAACATTAATCTTGTGTAACAGGCTGGTTTATTGGCACTAGTTATAAATTCCTTTATTTGTACATTTCGGTAAACTGAATTAAAGTTCCAGCACTCAGTAGAGATGAAAATATTACATATAGCTACTAAATCTAGCCGGACCATATTAATGATCAATAATAGGATTAGCTCGTATTCGTTTCGCGTATACTGTGATATATATACCATAACTTAAAGGATTAATCTATGTAATTACAAACTCATCTACTCTTTTATAGTCTAACATATCGTTCCTTTTAGCGTTGTTTAAAAAATAGGTCTACAGATAACATATATTATGACGCCACAAGAGCAGATCCAGGAGAGCAGTTACAGTTGTTGTTATTGTAATCTCTCTGTAGATGCCACTTTATAGTACAGCTGTCGCTTACTTAGATTGTGTTCAATTTTTGGTATACATTTACATAACCAGAAACGTGTATAATATGATACAAGTGGTGTGCTGTTATACAATTGAGTATAAACGTAGTATTATTAAAATTAAGTCGTGTACCAAACACATTGCAAAGAGACTGATATTACAGTATTATTGCTATTGTTATTTGTAAGCATATCACGGAACGGTTTCTTTGTCTATATAATCTGCAATAGACTCTTGTGTGTCAATGGCGATTATTAATATTTTTATATTTCTATTTTTATATGTACCACTTTACTTTACTTTTAGAGAGAATATGCTAATATTGTATTTATTGTGCAATCGGAGGATAGACTATACTTAATCCTATATATGAACACACAAAGAACATGTAAAAGATACGGCATTACGCGGATATAAAGCTCTCTCCGCCTAGATGACCAATATATCAAGCAATTGTGTAATGTTCTAGAAATGATGTGAACAAATTAACAGTGCACGAACTAAAGCATATACACTGACAAATTAAACAACAAAATAATGGTGTCACCACATTTAATATTATATCGAAGGCGGATACTGTTACTGAAAGCTGGAACAGATACCGCACCGGTAAAATACGCAGTTAATTAACGCACTCATAGAGTAGCGAGTCTCAAGGAATACTGACAGTCAACTCGACATGTTTCATCAATAGGACCAAAACGTTTTAACAAAGATCATGGCTCTCTCGTCTCTGTTTCCTTCCGTTTGTCTCTTTCTCTTTATGCCTGTGTGCACGAGAGTCTACGTGTCAGTCTGTCTACCTGTCCCTATATATATATGTAAGTATGTATGTATGTATGTATGTATGTATGTATGTATGTATGTATGTATGTATGTATGTACATACGTACGTACGTTGTATGTATGTATGTATGTATGTATGTATCTACGTACGTATGTATGTATGTATGTATGTATGTATGTATGTACGTACGTATGTATGCATGTATGTATGTATGTATGTATGTCTGCTTTCTTCTCTGACGCACTGTCTTCCATTCGTTCATTATTATATGTCCACTTACTCCTTATCTCACTCTTTTTTTATTTTCCCTTTCATATTATAAATTGTATAAGGGCTTGGATTGTTGACCTACTTGATATTGCCAGTGAATTAGGCAAAACACTCTTTTGATTGACACGGTTTTATTTCTCATTTGAAATTGAAAGAGTTGATCGATGTTGAGTTGACGTCATGGCTATCTTTCTAGCGCGTGCAATGACGTAGTGAACATGATTATTTATTAGAGTCAAATTCATTGCGAGTTGTTTCCAGGGTTGTGAACAATCAACTTACAAATAATGATATATAGTAAATGCGTATGTAATATATATTGCAGCTGATTACAAACATTGAGAGACGAGCAAGTATATATTCATTTACTTAAAATTATATGAAAACCTAAAAATATCTATCAAGCAGGTGAATAAGGACGTCATAAACGGGATATCAACTACATGCAATTTCTAGCGATATTCAATTTATAAGGATTGATTGAGTTTATGAGGAAGTGGTTGCTGGTTGCGGCGGGTCCTGGATCGTGGGTCGTGTGTAGAAAGTCATAGGTCGTGGGTAGAAAATCGTGGGTAAAAGCGGTGTGTCGTTTTCTCGCGCTCCTGTTTGGTTATCCTAATTTTAACGCCTAATATATTGTTCAACAACCGCTTATCTCTTTTTGTTCGCGCGCACTGTTTGGCATCGTTCACTTCTGCATCAGCGAGTTCGACAGTACTCGCCGAATAAGAAGCTCTAAACTGTAAGATAGCATGAATCAGAATCAAAGTGCTGGTCAAAAGGCACAATATTCCGACGTTCTGAAGAGAAACTTGCAACCTAGTTTGCCGTGGGACAAATGCCATAGCAATCGATATCTGAAGATGAAGCAATGCGAATTGCCCTGCAACAGTCGAATGAAAGTGAAATTGTGGAATGACAGTCTCTAGTTCAGTAGTTGTCTTCATACTGATATCAAGTACCAGTAACTCGAGGGAGGGAGCTG
This sequence comes from Epizoanthus rinbou, assembly GCA_025505405.1. Classification (NCBI taxonomy): domain Eukaryota; kingdom Metazoa; phylum Cnidaria; class Anthozoa; order Zoantharia; family Epizoanthidae; genus Epizoanthus; species Epizoanthus rinbou. The sequence goes on from JANVCH010053089.1 coordinate 7,897, forward strand.
TAAAAGCAAAGAGCTCCCTGACATGCCATGTGTAAATGACTGACTTCTTGCATTTCTGACTTAGCTCACTTCTTCTTTTGGTTTTGCACGTTTCATTTCGCTATATATATTGTCATACTATTTTCGGAACGACAAGGTGTTATATATTCCATCACCAGGATGTGGAAACGCTGGCAATGCTGCCAGTTACGTGTATGTCGTATTCAAGTTTTTAAAATTAGCGTATACGTACACGTACTCGAGCCCACGCTGATTTTTTTTATTAAGAACCAGATGTTTTGACTGAGGCCCATTGTTCTCAATAATTTGGCAAGTTCAGCCTCAGATTGTTTTTTAATTTTCTTATTTCTTTAATTAATTAGATTGCTGTAGTTTGAAAAAGACATGACATAAAAACAACTGATTTCGCTCCTAGCGGCTTGAGATTGGTTTGGCATGGTTTATTATATCTGTATGAAAATAAATGTTGTGACAGCAATAAAGCTTTGGTGGGTTTTTTTTTATTATTGACTCGGGTTAAGTAGCGAATCTCAATATTTCGGCTTGAAACATTGTTGTGGCTCCGAGTATTGTTATGGCTCTGAGTCTTCCCTGCCTCAGATTGTATTAAATTGTTTTAAATTGTTCTTAAATGTTGGTCTATATATGTATCTCATGTTCTTATTAAGTTGTTCTTATAGGAATAAAAGGGTGTATATCTAGAGTGTGATGTGTTACCACGAGTTATTGCTTTTATCCTTAGCGATGTCATATATTTATGGGTCAGTTTAGTCAATCTAGTCAATGAGATCTAAGACATTTGTCATGTAGGTCAGGGTACAGGTATTGTAAACTATATTATTTATCAGCAGGGAGTCTTACAACAGCAATTGCAAAATTTATTGAGTAAAGTCAATGTTGTTCACGATGCGCATATATAATTTCCTGTTTGCGCATGTTATAAAACTCTGATTGGTTCTGAACTTGTGCTAAGTATTTATCTGTTGTTTAGGCTTCTAGACTGTAAGTGCGTATTTTTTATAATGCAAATCCAACGTTCTGATGGCTTTTCTTGAGAAAGTTTGACGAAGTTACAGAATTTGGGCGCGACATAAAATTGCCATACTGGTATTTTGATTGGCAGTTTGCTCGAAACAATTTGCAAATTGAGTCTGAGAGTTGCTATGTAGAGCAAACTGTTGTTTACATAAGTTGAACTGAATTGTCATAGATTACTCGAAGTGGAACAACTCCTGTAGCAAATAGGGAGAATTAATTATTTTGAGGTCTTCTTTCTCTCAAGTGCAGCACTCGTTTGAAGGAAGCCTTTATCATTGTTTAAAACATATCTGCCAGTGGATTTTTACAGCAAGAAACAGCGTTTGCGGGAAAACAAGTATGTACAAATTCAACTCCCTCTGCAGTGGAATTCATAAAATACAGTAAGTTATTTAGAATTTAATTTTCCATAAAATGTTGTACAATGAAATACAAGCTGACCTATAAAATGTTTTTTTTAAAAAACGGTTTTGACCTATCCTTGGTCATCCTTGGGTTTATTGACCAGGCAGGTCGAAAACGTTTTGTAACAGATAACAGTAAGTTATCAAAACTAAGTATTCTTTACTCAGAAATTCTGCAAGTGTATTATTTATTAATAACAAAATTTGTACTATGTGTACTACCACTACTATTCCCGCGAGGTTAATGCCAACGGTCGCCAATATCGTGAAAGCTTTTCTGAAGTTTGCTTCCAAAACTCACTTAGTGTTTGTCTTGAAATATCAGTTGCACAAAATAACCTTAGGAAAACACAGCATTATATCATATTCATGCCTGCTGTTGAGCTGAGTACTGTTCATTTCATTGACGAACGTTATGAAACAGCAGTTTGGCGGATATTCTTTCATGAGATACGCTACTCAAACTCGTTCAACAATTCAACACTGAATGTTCCCCCATAAGGCCAGCATATGATTGTTTTGTCTCTATTTGCAATATAAGTTGTTCTGCTGCAATTAATATACAAAGTTATGATGTTAATGTATAAGCCGGAATAAAAACATATATCTTTAAAAAATGTCTAAATAGCAAATCGTAATCCGGAGCTGTTCGCAGTTTCAAGTTGCTGCTTTTTCCTCCGATCAAACTGCTAATCAAAATACCAACGTTGCTCAAGAAACAATTTTGCAAAGGCGCTCTCCAATGCTGTAACTTTGTCAAACTTTCTCAACAACTGCCATCAGAACTTGCTGTTTGCATATGAAAAGTACGTATACTTACAGTACATAATCAATCTATAGAGGATTTTGATTTCATACATTTTTATAATATGGGTTAACAGGAATTATATGCGCATCGTGCACAACATAAAGTATATTCAGTAAAACTTGCAAGTGCTGTTGTAAGACTCCCTGCTGCTAAATGATATATTTTACAATCTCTATATTGTGACTTACACGACAAATGTCTTAGACCTCATTGACTAAACTGACCCATAAAGTAGATCACGTCGCTAAGGAGTGAATGCAATAACTCGTGGCAAGATGCAACATATACTGCAGCCTGACTCGTGACTTCATGTACATGTACGTTGATGCTAATTTAGAAAACTAAGTGCTTCTTACACGTTCCCAAAAATAACTTCCAGCATTCCCACATCCTGGTGTTGGAATGTGCAACACCTTGTCGCTGGAGAAGGTGATTCTACAATTGTTCTTTCATTCGACTGTTGCAGGGCAATACGCAGTGCTTCATCTTCGGATATCGATTGCTCTTAGTATTTGTCCCAAGGCAAACAAGGTTGCGATTTTCTCTTCAGAACATCGGCATATTCTGACTTTTGTCCGCCACTTTGAAACTGATTCATGTTTTCAAAAAATTCAGTAATCAACATATGTACAGCCATCATCTTGCAGCTTAAAGCTCTTCAATCTGCGATTACTGAAGTAGAAATCTATGAAGAACCCTACCGTTGCCAGACAGAGCACAGGGGAAAAAGGAAGATAAGAGGTTGTTGAACAACTTGGCGCGAAAATCAGAGTAACTAAAGAGGAGAACACGGAAACGACTTCCTGCAAACGACCCACGATCCCACCTTTAGGCACTCCCTGTTTAATAATGATAATAATAATTGTTATGGTCTTATTAGTATTTATTAATGTTTATGGTCTTATAATTTAGACAATGCCTTCTCGACAACATTTAGGTAAATGTTGAAAAGTGAGATGATATAGGAAAAGTTTGAATATGCAA
>JANVCH010053200.1:0-11129 GCA_025505405.1 Epizoanthus rinbou
GGGGGGGGTTTGAGGGGGCATTCGAAAATTTTCGATCTAAAAGGGGGGGCAACCCAAAAATAAGAAAGGAAAGAGGGAATGTCATACAAATATCTGTACTGGTTTGAGGGACGGTCACTGGTTTGAGGGAGGAGGGCATGCCATATTTTTCAGAGATCATTTAAAAACAACCGCCCCCTCCCCTACTCATAAAAAATGAATGGTCCCTTAATTGAACCTATAATTTTCTTGGCTCTTATTATAATATTTACAGACTGTAAATAAGTATATATCTATCTGGGTCCGGTTGTTCAAAGGGTCGATAAGCTATCCGATTATGAGGTTAGGGGTACTCCCATACATTTTTATACGGGTGTGTGCCGCCAAACCAGCAAACGGTGTCGTGATTGTAGGCCATCTGATTTAAAACAGGGTATCCATTTTCACCTGCCTTTTATAACGGGGTAGGATATTGATGGCTGCTCGGACACGGGACAGAAACGTTTGCTAAAATCCCATGACCGAAGGAAAAGTCATTATCGCTTCCACTGGCGTTCATTAGCGCTCCCGTGTAAAGAAAGTGACAAGACATGCTAGTTATCTTATTAATGGAGGCGAGAAGGCACTGCATTCCGAATTCACATGAAAATTGCTGTGTTGCGTAGGCCTTTCGTTTTTACTTAGTTAAAGAATTGTAAGTTATTCGTTTCCAAAAGCAAGTCCTAACATCGTGTCCACCAGCGTCGATGTAGTTTGACTTCTATTTTAAATATTTTATTGGTCCAAATTATACTTTCATGTATTCATTGTTCAAATCCAAAATGAAATCTAAATTCTGCCCACCAACCACACAGTTTGTTGTAGACTGAATTGGGATTAACACTATAATTGCAGTTGAGCAAAAACGTTTCTCCTTTATATTTTCATATATGTTTAACATATGCCTTCCACGGGCAAGAGTTTCTGTTAAAAAGCCTTGCTACCCACGCTAGTCTAAATGATTTAACGCATCTAAACACAGTTTCACAGTTAAAGGCGGATACTTTACGTCACTCTATATTTAACTCAATCTTTGATATTATGTCACTAACTACATTTCATATACAAGAAGTATGTTAACGATGTTTCCTTGACAACCATTTACCTTACAAAACCACCTTAAAATGTTATGAATATTATGGTTTCTCCAACCTCAATACATTACTTTAATCTTTGCAAAATTAAATATTAATAGTTGGATAATGTTCGTACGAGGCGGGAAAAGTCATTAAACGTAGTTTTTAAAATATGTTAAAACGGCTCTTGATATTTTTTCGGTCTGTCAGATTTGTATCCTAATTTTTTTGAAAGTTTGTTCCTGTACATATATCACTTTCTTTAAAATTTAACAAAATTTTATTGAGCAGATTCTGATAAATTGTTGTATTTGTCATTTTAAAGCTATTTTTTGATGCATTCCGTTGCTATGGAAACAATGGGACAAAAACGTATTACTCTGCTAGGTCTTGCAATTTAATTTAATTTTATTTCATGTGTCTAATTGCTATATTTTTCATGTTTCTAACCCAACATTAATTGCATGAGAAGTTTGATGGGCATTTCAATAAATAAAATTTCGACAAGTCGCTCTTTGGAAAGACGGTCGAATTTCTCCTCTGCTGAATTTAAGTTCATAAATTATGTTTTAGGTTCGGCCTGATTGGGTACATGGAAACTCACTAGCTGTTGATTGATATCTAGTCGTTTAGGATGACAAGTCAAAAAGTTCCTCAAGCTTGGGTTGTTCAGCTGATGACTTATGCAAACAGCTGATAGCTTCAATTTTGACAATTGAATTTTGATTCGGCCCTCATGAGAAACATCTTTCTAGTCCGCTTGGCTACCTTTTAAACTGAGTATATCCTTTTTTTAATTTGGATATATGGCTGTTGTCTGTGGTTTCAGTTCTTGGCGAATATTCTGCGCTTTATTTCGCCATATTTGTAATCAGTTCATTGCCTAATTCACATACAATTCTAATAGTTTGTCATATGTTCCTTCCCGAATCTTCATTCATTTCTTCAAGAAAACAATTTCTTCGTTTCAGCGGTCTTTCTCGTCATTAACAAATGTCTGGTACATTTCCTGTTTCCATTACCAGCGTTTGAGACAGTTCCTCGTCATTAGCTGCAATACGAGTAGCCCACCCCAGATCCAACCTTTAGTTTGTACTGCAACGAGTAAGGGCGTCTCCAAATTATCTAGAACATTTTAGAGGTGAGGAATAGAAGAACCAAAGCAGAGAGATAAAAGACCTGGGGAATTAATCAAAATAGTAGAAGAGTTTCTAAGTGCATGTATCATAGGACTGCTTTTTGCATGGGTTCGCTTCTTTGTGCGTCTGTTCATTTGTTGTTATATATTTTTAAAAAAACATTCAGAATTCTTTGCGGATAAGACGTCAACAAAATTAAAGAATAACGAAGTTGCGCGACAGAATTAGAAAATTGGACACCTTCATCGCCATAACCACGAGTTTACTCTCTTTATAGCTTCGAAATTTAAAGAGATTTAAATATACTCTGCTATTATTATTATTATTATTATTATTATTATTATTATTACAAGTCGAACTATAATTGTACCGTTAAGTGGTGGTGTAAAAGACATTTTAGTTGATTTGAATGGGCGATTTGGGCCGCTTTACTCTTCCAGGTCATTTAGTTGTATTCTGTTGGCACCTGTGGTTTATTACTCAGAGAAGAGCAGCACAAAATATATTTGAGTGAGTAATGGTCACAATAGCAAGCAATTGTAGTGGCGCATGCCGGGCCTACTTGGAGAGATTCCAAAGGCTGGCCACATCACTGAATTTCGCTAACAACTGTCACACGCCTTTGATCCTTATCCTTACACTTCTTGGAATCCCAGAAGGATAAAATAAGGGAGAGAGCTAGAATCCATAATATATCGATCAGTCTAATCTCGTTCACACAGGCCCTGATTACCTATGTTGAACTTTCAACCCTGAACAGGTCTATCAGGACTGACGTTTTCTCGTTCACTTGTAGTATTCCCAAACATATATTTCAAGGTTTGTCTAAACGCAGGATCGCTGAACGAGTAGATTACTGGGTTGCAGCAAGAGTTACAATAGAAAAGAAGTCTGGCAGCTGGGAAAATATAACGGAAAAGGACGGTGAAACACGACGACGGTGGAGTATTGCATGTGTAGAACCAAATAACTCTGACAATAACGTAAGGCGAGCAAGTGAGAAAGAACACCACGCTGACAATGAACAGGGTACGGATGAGTCGCCTGTCCATGTCGGGATTGTTCCTCATGGCCTGGCACACGTTCTGTGACTTCTTCATCATAATCCAGAGGATAATGTAATCGATTAAGGTCATCGATATTCCTCCTGAGAAAGATAGAACAATCAAGTAAAAAATAACTAAGTCTTGGAGCTGTGTTTGGAATTTGATTACAACTGAGAGAACTCCCGCTAAAACCCAGGACACTACGATAGCTCGGATGTAGGGCCTTGTGGTGAGCACTCGATGCCTCAAGGGCCAACCGATTGCATGAAGCCTGTCCGCTGATACAAGAGCGATGGTGAAGATTGACTCGAATCCTGACAACCAATGGAAAGTGCCATATACTTTCGCGATTATGCTATAGAGTTCTCTATCTTGATTGTTCGATCGCCAGACCAATAAAGGTATTGTTATACAGCCAACCATCAAGTCAGTAACAGCCAGATTAATCAACAGAAAGTGAATATGTTTTCTCCTAACGGTTGTCTTTGTGAATGCTACAATGGTGAGACTGTTGCTCAATATAACAGCTATGGCAATCAGGCTATAGACAGCGTTCCACGTTTGGAGTTGCTGTGATCCAGATGAACTTGAATTGCTTCGGTCTGACACTATGGTACCCCCCGAGAGGTTAGCATTGGCTGTATGAAAAGACATCGTTCTTGCCTTCTGGAACACGTTCTAAAGAAGCAGCAACTCTTTGCTGTGTGAAGAGACACGATACAAGATGCAAATGGCAGACGTTTTGTGAAACACCTCACAATAAATCCACGTATATTTAATGGCAGGCACTTCAATTGCATCATAATAATTGGCTCACAATTTAAAACGCCAGACTCCATGACAGTTGCTGGAGTCAGATCTAACAGGTTTTCTTTTGTTACGATAGCAACTGACAGGAAAGCATTAAAAACTCTTTTAAAACTATGGCCATCGCGTTTTATCAATGACTATGAATGATTGAACTAGATGCTATCAAAAGAAAGCGTTAAAACAAGCACGTAGTGGGTAGTTCCTGCACATATTTGAGTACAAAGAAAACAGCCATAATGTGAGCCGTACCTTTGATTTATACAATTCAATTGTAATCACTAGCTGGTACATTATGGCAGAGGAATTAGCTATCGGTTTTCAGAACAGAGACAAGAGAAACCATATCTGACTTTAGCTAAGAATTAACACCGTCAGTTTTCTGTGGAGGAGGAATAATTAGAGATCACACATTCATTATTCTTCAGTGTAATGGTCTCGTTCTCGTTATTGTTTCCTTATTACTATGTTTTCATTTTTAAATTCAGTATTCATCGATGTTTATGAAGTCATTAAAATATTATTCAATCATCAAGAAAAATTCGAGACGCTGTGCATGTAGCCTTCCTTCATCACAAAACTGCGAAAGAAAGCAACAAAAAGCATTTGGACAACCTCCGTATACTGCGTATAGCTTTCACTCTGGTTATTTGCTTTGTGCGACTTGTGGTAGTCATTCTCTAGTCACCATGTTCTAGCCACAAATTGCCTCTCAAACCAACTAGAATGTCTGGTACACGACAACTACTAAAGGGAAAGTGGATTTAGTTCCTACCCTGAAAACGTCAATTGGTGATCACAGAGAAAAGCTTATCCGCCTATCAAGGCAACTTGATGACACCATTACCTGTCGTCAAACTAGAAGCTGGAGAAAATCGCTCCTAGTACAGCTGGCATAGCGGCTACGAAGTGTCTGAAAGACTAGCAATACAAATGGGAAAGGTACCCGATACTGGTTAAGTTTTGGTCGTAAAGTCGTTTTGAGTTTTAAAGATGGAGTTGGTAAGGAGATGATGACAAAAGTGTTTGTAAGGGACGAACGGCCTTCAGACTTCCTGCCGCCGCTCTGGTTATCAAGCAAGTTTAATATTTTCAGCTGCAATATGAAAAAAATACTACTCGATTCAAATAAATAGTTAGACTGCAGCTTAGCGTAAACCTGAAGTGTTCAAAATATTGTAAATATTGCGTGATCTAATTTTCGTGTTTACGTTCAGGCTAGGCGCCGGGAATTCTAGAGTCATAGTTGTAATGGATTGGGGAGGCTACGTGTCTTCACGCATGCAACACGTTTTTGGCGATTCGTCAAAATAACTTACAATATCCTTGCATTTTAAAATCTGTTACAGCAAATGTTTCCTAATTTTGAAAAGCAAAATGTATAACTGCTCTATTTAAACAAACCTCAACAAATACTCCACCTTTGTTCAGAAACAATTTTTAAAACATGTGTAGGTTCAACAAAGCGGTCGCTTTTGCCTTTTGTAAAAAGCCATTGCTTGTTTTGCATTGTTGTGAATGTTTACGTATATTTGTCTGTTCCCGTTGAATGGTTGCATGGTGCTAACATCAAAGGCCACAATTATTATTTATTCCTAACGCTACCCGAGGCGTTGATTCGAGTATATTTGATGATGACAGGTTGACATCACTGTGATGGAACCATTATTGTGACAGCGAATCGGAAGAGATCCCACCGGTCAACATTAGGTTTTTAAACTTGAGATACGACCATGCCAATTGATTAGCTTGAAAGCGTGTTCGAAGGGCAAGGATTTGTAACACAACCAGGGAATGTTTATGTAAAACTTTCGATGTTCGGACGACTAAAGTAGGTACAATAATGTGTGAAAATATTGACCTTTAAAATTTCTTATCAAGTATTGATCTTGTACTGTGCTTTCTAGAAGCCAAAGTCATTATTCATGGAACCTATATGCTCATAATGGCTTGCTCGTCAAACTTAGACCATTGCGAGTTTATTTGAAGCTTTTTGGTCGTTATAGAATGGGAACATGCAATATAATCTTGTATTTGCCTGAGTATTTAAAAAGAAAATGGTTCGTTGTCATCGTTATTAACTGAAAAGAAATGTTTCAAAACTACAGATCGGATAATTTATAATTAAACTTCCGCGCTTAGAGATCAACATTTGAAAAGTTTTAATGTCAAATGTTATGAAAATAAATTTCTTGATTGCCTAAGACATGTATGAAAAATTAATAATGGTGTGTTTTCATGTTGTAAACGATCGAGAACCGCATGGTTCATGGTAAGTGCAAGATGCTAAGTGCAAGGAAGAAAGTGGTTTTGTAGTGACAAATTCATGAGCAGCGAACGAGCAGCTGGCTTTACGTGTCTTTCGTTTCAAGAATCATTTGCATGTTATAGTTCATAATCTTTTTCCGCCATAGTTCTTGGTTTCGACTTTTCATTACAGACGCGTTCTTGGCGTTGTACAAAAACTGGAACTTGATTTTATCTATTCTACCAAACGAAATATACCTAGAAGTAGAAATCTATTAGTTGTATTCAATTTGAATTACATTTGTTTCACATTTTATGTTTCACGAAGGAAGGCTCGTCAGCGCAGCCGCAGTAATCGACTCGTTATTTGAATCACAGATTTGTCATTCGGCTAGTTTTATTTAGCAGCGAGATCCTGCATCACTTCAATGTTATAAGCGACCTCGATTAAACATTCTTTAGAGTCCCAATTTGTTTTGTTCGCTGCTTTGTTTCGATTTTCTCAGGAACAAAAACTATCATTTTTCAGACTGTATTTGGAGTTGTCTTATTTGCATAATATTGTCAACACTCGGCTACCATTCTATCGTCTCCTGGTTTCCAGTTTCCAGCAATACCTTAGCTGAAAGCTTGTTTCACTTGACTCGTCTGACAACCTGCTGAACCGCAGACAAGGCGATAAAAGACCTCGAACTCGTGTTATCTTTTGGTCATAGTCAACGGAAAATGGAGCCAGATAGAAATGAAAGCTCAAGCCGTCGAGGAAATCTGGTCAACTCAGAGAAGTATGTATGACTCTCAGTGTCACTGCACTGTGGCCATTTAATACTTCCAGCGGGTCAGAAATTTTAGCCTTTCAAGAGTTGTCACGTTTTTCTGGCCTGTATCATAGCACGACCTCCTTCTACCTTCGAGTTCTACATTTCGTTATCTTCGATTTGATTTCCCGCGGAAGCAATCTCGGAGATCGAATTGTGATGCGAATAGTAAAGGCCCCAACTGAACGACAATTCAGTTGCTGGGAGACATGCGTTTCGCTTGAATATAGTTCACTTTCATTTGTGTCTTATTACAGGTATTTAGATTGTGTTTCGTTGAATATTGTCGTCTCTTCTCGGCTCTTTTCTTTCCGCCTTTGGTTATGTTTCCACCTCTAACGCTGGTTTTCAGTCAATTGTCCAATGCATGTTCTTCGCAAACGGTAAGGTTGTGAAATGTGGTATTATAACGCGAGAGAATAGCCAGTGCTTAGCCGATAGCGTGTAGCTACTATTTTGAACGCTTTCGCATGACGGGGATTAAGCCAGAGCAGCTAAACTGTGCATTCATTTTGTTGAAGTCTGAAACTCAAGTGATTAGCGCCGTGGTTTATATGCTTATTTTTGTCCGATCCAACATGGCAGCTGGCGCCTTGGAAGGAAAACTAGTTTATTATTGAAGCCGAGAAAAAATAAAACCAGCGAGGTGACAGAAATTATGTTTTCCTTTTTCTTCAGGAATTAATTTGCGCTGTTTCAGGAATTGGCTGGAGCGTGGAGTTGATACGCGATATTGACGGGGTGATACGACAAGATTTTAATACATTTACTGCATTCATATCTGAAACGCGTGAAGAGCGATCCCATCTCAAACATTAAATGTTGTAAACATCTGCTACAAATTACTTCGGAAGGAGCACAAAGGTTCTTAGTTGGACAAGAAATATGTAATTCTTAAAACAGCTACCCCATGTGAAGAACAAAATTGGGGAAAGTTTTCTTCGTGATAATATATGTATAACCTCAGCCGCGAATATTTTTGTTGGTTGTGTTTGACAGTTGTACGCTAGAGACGTGTCTGTCAACAGTAAATTTATTTTTGACCTTTGTAAAATATTAAAAGCCTCAAGGGAAAATCATTTGCAGGATATTCTGAAAAGGCACAGAGGAACACTTTACCATTATTTTTATTAATCTCCTATTTCGTGTTGCAGACGGAGTTTTGATGACGCCCAGAGTCGGCTGAAATGTCGGAAACTGCTGGGAATTGGGGGAAAAGAACCTTCCAAGGTAAACACTAAGTGTTTGTTTGGTTTTTGAATGAATTTGTCAAACATCATTGAACACGTATTTTATCAAGTCCATTGTTGTCAGTAGTCACATCTGTAACATAGTATTTGTGATTTCGCTCAGTGCTTCGAATTTTTAAAAAGTATATTTGGTTAATAATAATAATACAATTTGTATAGCGCTTATACGGTTGTTCATGGTGTATGTTCATGTGAGCGTCCTAAAATTCAGTGTATCACGTAGATTGTTATCTTGTTTTGCTATGCAAACCGTAAACATTGAGAATTGAAGTGCGTTAAAAATGAGCTTTAATTCAAATGGTTTTCTGGGCCTAAAGCCCAGCTCTGTTCAAAGCTTAATGAATTAATCATATTTTTCAACATCCAAGTATTATATCGTCATTAAAATGCATCATTGAATCATTTTAAAAATACAAAGACAGATATGAAACTTATAACATGTAAGATCAAATTCACTTACTTTATGTTTATTTATTTTCGAAAGAAACCGACGGTGAATATTTAAATTTACGTGTTTCCTAATCGGGCAATATTTTGAGATAACACGGAGGTATGACACGTCGGACACGTGCGCGTGCAGGTTAGAATTTGACTCAGAGCTGCACTGTAACTTCCAAAACTTCCATTCGAACAATAAATGTGGTACAATGAACAGAAAAGGGAATTCATTTGGGCTTTGCTGACTTCGAGTTCGAGGGAAAAAATTTGCGCCATTTGTCTATTATGCACAATGAGATAGTGTGTGATATTATCGACGACACGGACGATTGTTTGACAAACTTTGAATGCGATTCTTGGTTCGTTGTAGGAGCTTTTTTGCAATTTATTGTAGAACTTAGTTTTAATGTTTCGAAATATCCGGATAATGGTGGGATTCGAGTGGAATAATTTCGAGACACTCGGATCTTTTTAAGTGACTCCGTCGTGCTGCATGTTGGTGCTCAATTACCCGAACCACTTATCGACACATTTTGTATTCACGGTACAGCGACTGTGAATGATATGCTAACAGTAAAGGTTGTTATCCGTATAGGACGTGACACATCGCAAACAGGGCGTTTGTTTTCCATACACTGTTTGTTTTTTACAAGAATATACTTTATAAGATTATTGAGAGTGAAATTGGCGAAATGTTAAGAATATTTTAAGAATATACCCGAGGCTGAGATTTTGTTAAGAATATATTTTTGCGTGTTTAAAAATCTGTTAAATACAATAAATCACATTAAAAACTATCAGGCAATATTTGCTAAAATTGTTTTGCTCTTCCCTCTCTCTTATTTTCTTTATAATTGTGCGTCGCGAAAAGTAATCATGGTCTCTTCGGCTTGGGAATTTTTCTTTCAAACTCTTCCACAACCAAAAATGACAATATGGTCGGCCTCTATTGCTCCATGCATGTGTAAACTAAGACCTCGTATTCATAACGATAAGGCCTCTCTCTATTATGTAATACATGTTAGTCTAAACGAATCTTCAGGTGTACATTTTCAATAAAAACTATCCATTTTTATAGCAAAGCATTTCTCCGCCAAGAACCTAACAAGTCAGGTTCATTTTGGCCAGCTAGGGAGCTAACGTTCCCTGAGATTTATGCTAATTGACAAAAATATATACAAAACGTTTTTTGTGTTGTAAAAACTGAAACTCTGTAATAACGGCGAGCATGCGCAGTTTTACTACAGATATGAGTGGGTGGACGTGGGCTCAGTGTATTGAGACCTCATCACAGGAACTGACCCAAACTATTCCTATGGGTACGAGTTTGTGCATTTCTTTAAACCTTGGTGTTTTGGACGAAAACTCTGTCCGAGCATACCATCGAAAAGTGGCTTTTCCAAGACCAAGGACAACAAAAACTGACTTACTATATATAAAGGGAGCACTGTAACTTTTAATGTCAAATTCAAATAAATTAAAGCGACGTCTGAAGTGTCAATCAAATTGTAATCAATACATACAGAATATAGATATTGTCATTTATCGGACTGTGGCCTAACGATGGCTAGTGATGCTTAATGATGCCCATGTAGGTAATGAAATGTATACGTGGCCGAGCTGAAGTTTCTGACAGTCATATTTAGTCCTTGATCAAATTTATTGTTTTTTTTATCGTAATGGGGGGCAGACGATCTGAACTACTGAAACCATTTTTTTAAACTCCAATTTTAAATGTAACCTGAATAGCTGGAGCTTTGATCTGATTATCCGGAACGAAAGTGACTTGATCGTTCAATAGTATATGACATTCGAGATGGATTACTTCAAGGCCGTATTTTGGCACAACGACCACACAAGCGTCTGTGATGCAGGCTGCTGTTTTCGTTAAGGGTCACCGTTGTGTACTGGCTAGCAGTCAAGCCATTTGTCAAGCAGCTGTTCCTTCCCACGGAATATGACATGCATTGAGTTAAATAATTCACAACAGTAATTGTGCAAAGTGCCGCTTCAAAGTATAGATGCCACAGTTAGGTCTCCGGCCCTTTCAGCACATGCACACTAGCTTACGATATAAAACAGGAAGAGGTTGACCCAACTGAGCAGTTGTCGAACGCGAACAGCTGTTTAGATCAGTTTAGGCCTCACCAGCACAACGTAGAGAATAAAATTGACAAAAATAGAATATAATAAAACGTCAGACCAGACCAGACCAGAACAGAACAGAACAGAACAGAACAGAACAGAACAGAACAGAACAGAACAGAACAGAACAGAACAGAACAGAACA